>ML807805.1:183658-210941 GCA_009831015.1 Picea engelmannii
TATATATTACAAGTCATACCTCCTTGAAAAACTTTGTCCTCGAAGCATGGGCAGGGACGAATGTTTAGATATAAACACCTCATCTTCCCAAGTAGCTTCATCTTTAGGTAGGTTCTTCCATTTGATCAGATACTCATTAATTCTTCTAGAACATAGGAATTTGGTTCGTACTTCAAGGATTCCTTCAAGAATTAAAATTAACCTTCCTTCTTCATCTAAAAGAGGCAACTTTGTTTGTATGAGGACGGTAGGACCTAGTTTTTTCAAACAAGAAACATGTAAAACATCATGCAATTTTCCTTTATTTGGAATATCGAGGGCGTAAGCAACTTTTCCAACTCTCTTTCGAATTTGATAGGGTCCATGGAAATTAGGAGCTAGTTTATGTTTCTTTTAATTTTTAAGAGAAATCTGCTTGTAAGGCTACAGTCGAACAAACACCCAATCTCCTGTCATAAATTCTCTGTCAGTTCTTCTTTTGTCAGCTTTTTGTTTCATTTAGTTCCTTCTGTGTTCGAGTTGATCTTTAACAGTGCATAGAATTTCATCCAACGCGGCTAGATATTATTTCACGGTAGTAACCTTAGAATTGATAACATACTCCTTAATAGAGGGAGGTGAATAACCATACAATGCTTCAAACGAGGACATTTTTGTTGAGGTATGATACATACTATTGTACCACCATTCTATGATATGTAGCCAATTGATCCATTGTGTCTGACGATCATTCAAAAAATTCCTTAGATACTCTTTGAGGAATTTATTAACCACTTCAGTCTAGCCATCTATTTGGGATGGTATGAAGTACTCATGGTTAAGGATGTCCCCACCTAGAAAAATAGTTCCTTCCAAAAATTTCTAGTAAACTTGGGATCCCTATCACTTACGATAACTTTAGGAATCCATGAAGTTTAAAAAAAAAATAACATAGTTATCAATGACTTGACTAGCCTTTTCCTTTGAACGGATCCCGACAAAGTGGGCGTATTTGGTTAATCGGTCTACAATTACGAATATAACATCTTTTCCTTCAGAGGTGGGAAGACAAGTAATAAAGTTCATAGATATTTCAGACCATTTTTGGGTTGGGATATGAAGAGGTTGCAGAAGACCTGGAGGATAAATAGTTTCAAACTTTTGTCTTTGACAGGTGTTCCATTCTGCAAAATATTTCTAAATGTCAAATCACATACCTTTCCAGAAGAAGGACTGGCGTATATTGTAGTAAGTTTTGAAAAACCCCACATGGCCCACTGATGGAGAATCATGATTTTGTTTCAAAACTTTGATTGAACTTCGAAGAGCTCAGAAAAAATATTCATTATTTGTACCACGGTATGTCATTTTCTCAAGTGAATTTAGGATTTGTAGTTGGGTTTCTTTCGAATTCCTCTATCAGTCTTATCATTTATGTTTTTTTGATATACTCAGTTTGGAATTCTAAGATCCATTCGAGAACAATGATGGAGATAACACATAGAGTAGCGTCATTATCGAGTTTACTTGATAGCCCATCCACAACCAAATTATCCTTCCCTTTTTTATAAAGAATATCGAAATCAAAGACCTAGATTTTTCTCACCCATTTTTGCTTCTCTCATGAAATATTTTTTTGAGTTAAAAAATACTTCAAGCTATTGCAGTCCATATCTTGAGTTTGTTAGGAATTTTAGCCTATATATTGCTCATTGCAAGAGTATTGAGTTGTTGTGATGTAAACTCTTGCAATGTCTCCTATGTAATTTCTTTTCCTATTAATAAAATTGTGTGTCTGAGGACACTTCGGCCATTATTGTGGTATCAGAGCTCCAGTAATGTTGCTGAACTGAAGAAGAGATTTACTGATCGACGGAAGAGATCTTTGCGTTGTAGTCCAAGGAAAGTCGACGCATACTCTGTCAGTAAATCGGTCAGTTATTGTTCAAATGTTTTTAAAAAGGGAAAAGATTTTTTTTTAATTTCAGAATTCAGTCATTAGACTCAAAAACAAAATTGAATTCTTTTTGCAAATTGCAAATCTTGAAATAAGTTTCTGGCATAGTAATTTCTGGTTGTAAAAGATCAGTCTTCTGCAATTATTCAGTCTTCTGNAGTTTACTTGATAACCCATCCACAACCAAATTATCCTTCCCTTTTTTATAAAGAATATCGAAATCAAAGACCTAGATTTTTCTCACCCATTTTTGCTTCTCTCATGAAATATTTTTTTGAGTTAAAAAATACTTCAAGCTATTGCAGTCCATTTTCACGAGAAATTTCATTCCCAACAAGTATTGTTTCCACTTAACAAAGGAATGCATAACTTCCAACATTTCATTTTCATATATTGATTTTGTTTTCTCCCTTCGTTTTAAATTTTGACTTTCAAATGTGATGGGATGATTATCTTGCATAAGTATGACACCTAGTCCAACTCTCGAAGCATCACATTCAAGGACAAATGATTTGGAGAAATATGGTGCTAAAAAAACTAGAGTGGATGTCATTAAGAGATTCAACCTTCTAAAACATGCACCAGCTTCGTCGTTCCACTTAAATTCATATTTCTTCAATAATGTTGTCAATGGGTCCACAATTTGTGCATAGTTTCAAACAAACCTTCTGTAGTACCCGGTAAGACCCAAAAATCCTCATAACGATGTGATTGATTTAGGGCTAGGCCACTCAGTAACTGCCACAATTTTCTTTGGATCAACCTTGATTCCTTCATATGATAAAACATGTCCCAAAAATACTATCTCTTTATTTCCAAAACTACATTTGGATTTGTTAGCGTGGAACTTATTTTGTTGAAGGATTTTTAATATTGTCTCAATGTGCTTGAGGTGTGAGTTCCATTTTTTTCTATAAACAAGGATATCATCAAAGAGAAGTACAAAATTTCATAGGTATGGATGGAATAAATCATTCATTACTGCTTGGAAGGTAGCAGGAGCATTGGATAGGGAAAAAGTCATGACTCGGAATTCATACAACCCTTCATGGGTACAGAAAGTAGTTTTGGGAACGTCTTCCTCTCAATTTCTTATTTGGTAATAACCCGACTTCAGGTCTAGTTTGGAGAAATATTTGGTGCCATGGAGCTCCTCTAATAAATCATCCACAATTGGAATTGTAAATTTATCCTTTATCGTAATTTTGTTTAATGCCCGTCAATACAGAGTCTATATGATCCGTCCTTTTTCATAACAAGTATGATCGAGGCTGAGAAAGGACTCTTGCTTCCAGTAATAACATCGTAATCCAATAATTCTTGAACCAATCGCTCAATTTTTTTCTTATGTTGGTGCGACTGTCTATAGGATTTTTTTCTAATTGGTGTGGAACCAGGGATTAATTCTATGATGTGATCTCTAGAACGAGGTGGAGGAAGTCCACGAGGAAGTTCCTGAAAAATGGTGTTATATTTTCCAATATTTTTTTCCAATTTACTGGGATCATCATTTTTTTCCTCTTTAGTAATACCCTTTGTTGCATAGCAGTGTAAGAAATAAGCTTGGGCTCCCTTTTTAATCATTTTTTCCATTCTATTGGATGAGACTATTTGTGGGGGGGATAGTTAATTCCATGTTATTTGTACTTTTCCCCATTTTGATAAAAGCTTATAAATTTCTCTTGTAAGTTTAATCCAATGGTACCAAGTGTGGCTAGCCACTGGTCCCCCAAGATAATATCTACCCCTCCTATTGGCATAGCATACATGGGAGATTTTAATTTGTAGTCACTCATGTATATTTCTACCTTGTGGCATTTCCCATCACATCACATAGTCCTATTTCATGGGATGGAGACTTGAAATTCAGAGGTAGGATGAATGAATATGTTTAATTGCCTTGATATATTTGTATATATAAATTTATGTGAATTCCACTATCAATGAGCATTGTTACTTTAGTCTTCTTAATATATCCATAAACTTTTAGAGTTTGTGGTTGAGAAATACCCGTCATTGCAGCAACAGAGAGTGTCATATTTGTGTTTGTATTCCCTAACCCATGGATATTTCATGAGTCTTCATTATTTGTTTCTTCACTGGATAAATATATGTCCCCCTCTTTTTCATCCTTGTCATTGTCACTCTTGTCTATTTCGCAATGAAAAAACTTTTTGTCTTTGCACTTATGGCCTAGTTTCTAATTAGGTGTGTTACATTTAAAACATCGGTCTTTAACCTTATCTTGTCTCGTGTATGGTGGTAGTGTCCTTTTGTGAGGGGGAATGTATTTGGAGCTAGAGTCTTCGAGTGAGCACCATGTTGTCTTTTGATATACTTTAAGTTTATTTTCATCGATTTTAGCTTTATGGTGAGCTTGCTCAATATCTTTAATGTCAAGTAGTTCAAGATTATTTCATATATTTTCCTTCATTCCTAATAAGGCTATTTGTAGTATCCATTCTTCTAACATATCAGGTACACAAGTGGCTAACACATGTAAATCCTGAAAAAATTCTTCCACTGTACCGGACTATTGTAATCAGGGGATTTTAGAACAAACCCCTTTTTTCTTTCGTGTCGAGAAAAGGTAGGAAGAAGTTATTTTTCAATATAACCCAGTGTCTTGATAGACATTTGTATTTTTTTCTCCACCATAGGAACCAGTCATATGCAAAGTCCTTCAAATGTACAGATGTGACCTTAAATTTTTATTCATGATCAGAAATATGGTAATACCTGAAGTATTGCTCGATTTTATTTACCCATATCGTTGCTTCTCTTGCATCTGATCCATCAAATTCTGGAACAATAATCTTCGCCTTGGGCATGGAATTATTAGATGTCCCCATGTTATGTGAGTAAAGTGATTTATGATTCCCCCACTTTGAAGTTGAGTTACCTAGGATTATACTCCTATTTGTGATTTATTCAAGCTCTAATCTCATGCCATGATAGTTTTTGTTGCATTCCGCTAGTCCTTCACTTAGTTTGCCAATTTTGGCATCGAACAAAGTACTTACTTGATTTATAAGTCCCGTGAAAAATTATTTAGAGTTTTCTCTTAGCTCCATCGTGGGGGAAGTGTTGTCCTCTATCTTTTTCTCGGCTTCTCTCAACTTTCTCCTCATGTTGATCATGTTGAGGTTATATTTTAATATATATTTAATATTTTAATATTATTATATATATTAATATTAATATTTAATATGGTAGTGTAGAATTAGGGTTTGGACAAGGACAGAGCTGAAAATCATGGAGATGGAGAAATGAGATATGAATGTCTTTGATGTAGGGCGAAATGAGATGGGGTGGAGATGGGAGGGAGAAATGGAGTCAAGGGAGAAGGGAGGGTGAAGTGGAGGACGAATGGGAGGTGAAATAGAATCTATATGAAGTGGAAGATGAAGGGTAGGTGAGGGACTGTGGATGTGGGGTAGGTCTTCACTTGGAGATGTAGGTCATAAAGTTGGACAAGGGTGAATGCGGGTGAATGATCGGTCACGGGTGGAGAGATGAGAGGGATGTGGGAGAGGGAGAGGGCCATGAAATGGTGGATGCATGAGAGTGTGTGGGAGTGGGAGAGGGGGATGGTAAATGGTGGATGTGTGGGAGAGGGAGTGTGTGGGAGAATGAGTGTGTGGGAGTGGAGGATACGAGGAAAAGGAAGCACTCTGATACCAATTGGAAGATGAAATCCAAATACAAAAATAAATGTATTTAATAACATATAATATTATTTATTCGATGATATATTTGGTATATAAAATAAGTTATATATACACATAATTAGGTAAAGTCACGTATATTTATACAAAAGAGCATGACTTTATGTTTTAATTAGTTTAAATGTTATATATATATAACATTTATATATAACATTTAGTTTAAATGTTATATATATATATATATATATATATATAGTACAGCTTATCTCTGAGAAGAGATGTGATGGCTATGTTCATTTTCAAGAAGATGATGTTTACAATGAGGCTCCAAAGGCATTTTTAATATAAAGAAAATCCAAAACCCTAACCCCGAAATATGAAACGCCAAAAGGTTTGTGGGCCTCGATGGGGGTAGTTGATATGTCAACTTCTTGAGGGAGTAACGTTTGCATACGGTCTCTGTTTGGGTTGCACAATATCTTGTTGGAAATGTCTAGCCGAGAAGAACACATTAAAATAGGGTGAAATGTATATCCTTTGTCTATTTCCTATCCCCCCAAACGTAAAAAAAAATGTCGTTTAGGGCCTCAAAATGGCCCTGAAAGTTTGGGACCCGAAAAACTGTAGAAAAACTTCCAAGGTGGAAAGTTGTATTTCAAGCCAGTGGAATAGGTGGGTAGCCATCGATATCCACCTGGATCAATCCTCCCCTCTTAGGTAGAAATGGTATTGTTATCAGATAAATCGGTAGGTATGGACACTAACAGATCTCCCTAGATCCACCTGGATCTAGAACAAAACAGGACAGGACATGACTCTTTCTCTAAGTTGTGGTCATTGAATCTACTACTAAGAAGGAATGAGTGACATACCTTTATATCGCTTCCTTGGGTCTTTTTTGTTCTCGCTTCACTCCGGTGCTCTTGTGAAATCAAGTCCAAGACAACACAAACCAAGCAAAGTGAAGATAGCAAAGTATATTCAATGTCAACCTATACATATGATCAAGGAGTTATGCAATAAAATAAGAGTGATTTTATGGGAAAGGGACATGTCGTTGTATTATATTAAATGAAAGTAGAAGATACAACCATATCGCCTTGATGTCGCAAGATTCATTTCACTAACCCTTGGTTCCAACACACACACTTGCTCTAAACTTTGCATGAAGAAGATCCAATACAACTTGATAAACCAAATAGAGTCCTCAAGCTTCTGTCCAAACAGATTTCTTCACACAATTCTCTCACCAATTCTTCATTCAATCTTGCTTAACCTTTTCCATGAGAAACCTTTCAATATATAGGATAAGGAGAGATGGTTAATTGAATGAGGATGATCCCACTAAATCTCAGAAGTCAGTAGGATGTCAACCATGCGAATGCCAACTCATTTTCTAGAAGATTCCCTTCTAGAACCTTCGTCACCTCTTCTCTTTTACAAGCTTTGAAACAGGTTCGCACCCTACCTATATAGAATACTATGAATAGTTCACACCCTAAGTTTGGGTTGCCTACAAGAATGAAGGATTTCTGCACCTTGTAATATAGGCATCCTGCGAACTCATCTTAAAAATGTGTTTTTTGGAAGAAGACAGCAGTCACTTTTCTCAGGAAAAAAGTCCTTGTGGGAGCCTGAATAAATCACTTGTAGAGACATCACCAGAGTGACCAAAATCATGTGTAACATAATTCCCCCCAAAGTATGAGGCTGGAACTTGTGACAGCCGAAATAATTTGTAAAATGTGTGTGTGTGTCAGAAATAAGGAGCGCACCTAATCGAAAACATGTAAACAACCAAGCATCTGCAGAATATAATACCAGTCCTGAGGTAGGCATTCCCATGCTTAGATCACAAATGAATGGAATCATAAACATAGGTCATGGCCATCGATCATACACCATGGATCCATGTCGTCAAAATGCTACATAGCCAGCAGGAATACACTGTGGATCTATGTGAGAGGACTTGAATAATGACATAGCCACGTGACATACAAAGTGGAACTATGTGCCGATACAAATCATACATACTCCATCGCAGCCTGGATCAAAAAAGATGAGACCCAGGGTCTTCAATCCCGTCACCTGAAAATACGAATCTAGCCATGCAATTACATGTGCTGAAGTCGAACATGGTAGAAACCACTTGATTACCGGTCATTGATGAAAATTGTTAACAAGTGTGAGGGAAATCACTATTGATGTCAATGACTCCCAAGGTACTGAAGTACAATCTGAATGAACGTGAATGAATGAGTTGAAGTCGAGCACTCGGCGGAATCTCTCGATCGGGGATCAATGATGTGAAACCCCTGTCGAAAGCGAAGAGACCTGCCATTAAGGCATCCAGGTTCCAAGGTACTAAATGATTTCTAAGTCTCATTTCCGGATAATGAGTTGGAGTCGACGGAAAAAGACTCATCACAGGAGGGCCTTGATGTATCCCCCATCAATGACACGAAATAAGAAACAGATTTTGAGGGTGAAACAAAGTATGAATAAGGGTTGAAACAGACACAGGGAAGGCCGATATAGTAAGAATGGACAATTTCATATGGCCAACTCAATAGAAGGCTCATTTGAACTTCTCTTGGACATATGAACGACACGACCAAGGACTTGGTAGCACTGACTCAAAGATGACCCAAGATATGACCTTGTAGCAACTCGAATGAGAGACAAATGGATTTTCCAACCCAAATTCAAATGATGAATAGGAGGTGTCATGTTCAAGAGTGACGCTTACTGCCATTAATATGAATACGAAAATACATCCCTTTCCCAAAATTTCCCCCACCATTTCTGGTGGGTACCTCTTTATTTTTACACAAGCTTGAGGAGGATAACATATGCTTGTCAATGTAAGCTCATCCTTTAGACGAGTCCCTCAGAGTATATTTAGCGAACCCTAGGAAGGAGTGGTTTGGTCCCATTGTGGGTCTTTCGATGTTTGTTTAATGAGTCCAAGGATAGAAAAATCGGGGGTTTTCATGTTTTGAGAGTCTGAAAAACACTTAAAGATAACTCTCCCAGTTCCTTTTTCATAAAAGACTTCGAAGAGACCAAAAAAGTGATAAACTATCGCCTGTCGAACGTTTTCTTCAAATACTTTAACGAGCGTGAAAAGAACAATATCGCTCGGCAATATTTTCATTTTTATGGAGCGTGAAAAGAGATTAAAGGATACTCCTTTACATTCGTCATTTTCGTGTTACCATGATGAGTACGAAAAGATGAGAAAAATTATACTCGATTACGTTCTCATATATTTTCAAGCACGAGAACGAATGAAGACTTAGCTCGAGGTTTTTTCTAAAAAAACCTAAGAAATTAGTCATACATGCGACACAAAGAAAAAACACTTGTACCCCCTCGTTCGGACTTCGAAGTTGTTATATCTGCGAAAAAACACACTCATAAGGCTATTAGGGTATTAGGTTTTATAAACAAAGCAATAAAAATAATATAAAAAATCAATAAAAAATAGTAAAAAGTGAATAAATATGGGTGAAAAGGACTTTTTACCATTTTATTGTTACTTTTCCCAAAAACTTGTCCAACATACCTCATTTTCCCCCAAATTTATTTGCTTGATTGAGGGAGGCACAAGCGATCATTCGGCGAACGGTTTTAGCCAACGAGGTAATCTCTTGATTCTCTAACTTTTCTATGGTTTATTTTTGGTTTTTATTGGCAATTTTTGGGTTTTGAGTCCATTTTAGGGTCAGAACATGCGCCCAAGAATTCTCACAGGTGGGCCATGTGGGACCTATGAGACTCTCGCATTGTGCAAAACGTCCACCTGTGGGGGCCAAAAAATGGATTTTAAAGTGAATTTTTGTTGAATAAAAATTATGCAAGAGTTTAAAACAAGTTGTTGACTTCCCTCTCATGGATATTTTGCATGTGTTTGACCATCACAATGTTGGAATGGAGAGAAAGAGAACATGAGGAGGAGGATTCCATTGCCAAGAATGACCCGGGTACAGTTGCTACCCTCCGGGACTGTGGGCTCTTGAAATTCTTCAGGATTCCAAGCATGAGAGACCAACTCAGATTGCTGGAATACTTGGTCCACATGTGAGATGTGGATCAACAGTTATTTCATGTGGGAGTCCATACGCTGACACTAGATATCGAGGATATCTATTTTCTGACGAGGTTGTCATGGCGTGGATATCATGCTACTTTGACCGGAGGTAGAGGCGGCGGACTCCCTATGAGCGAGTATTGTCGCCAATATTGTGTTCCCGAGGCAGAGAGAAGCAAGGGTAAGATTTTCATTTGGGGGGTCCAAGATCTGACCCTACGTACCATCTTGTTTACTATTGCACGCATGGCTGGGAGCGCGGCTCTGTACATGGCTCTCCAGAGCTATTTCCAATATGCCATAGAGTGCACAGAGCCTCGGGTCTTCAACTGGTCAGATGCAGTTCTTCGCAGTATGAAGAGACAATTGACGAAGTGCAGGAAGGGTGACTTGAATCAGTTTGGGTACAGGTCACTTTTGGTGTCATTCTTCCTCGAGAGGGTCCCACTGTTGCGACTACAGGTTGATTGGGGTTTACCAGCCCCACAGGATCCAAGGATGCTGAGGTGGTGTAACCTCATGGCTCGACATGTAGCAGGGCCTATAATGAAGTATAATGATTCATTTTTTGACTGGTTGAGGCCCCAGATGTTGATGATAGATGACTACGCATATGTTAGTTTGGATTTCTGAGGGGATCCGGATTTGGCCCTACCTGAGGATGCTCAGTGGGGTGACTTAGGTAAGAAGTACACATTTTGTTCTTTTTAAATGTTTTTGCAAATTTTATCATATGAAATGTTTTTATGTTTATCCAAGAACTAATCAAAAAAATTATTTTTGATGACACAGATGTGGGGCCGTATCTACCTCTGGGAACGTCTCCCATTCAAAGGTGAGGATAAGTGGATCCAGTGGCGAGATGGGATGCCGAAGACTACGAGGCAGCGGAATAGAACTTGGAAGGGTTGACCGCGGACGTCCCGGATATTGCTATTGGAGAGATCTCGAGACGTTACCAGCACCATACTGTGGGCATGTCTGAGTCTCTCAGTCGACTGCTTCGTAGGGTGGCCCGAGTAGTTGTGTGTTTTCATGAGCATCATCTGTGATGCTACTTTGTAGAAGCTATAGGCTTCATATTTTGAGATTTTGATCCTTGGACAGAAACTTTTTGTAAAAAATTTTGATCGTTATATACATATATACTGCTTCTACCAGCTTATTTTGTGTTGTGTTATACATGTGATGTGTGATTGGTTTATAAATGTCCCAAATATATGTCTAACACATAGTTAGCTAAGGCATCAGTCAATGTATTTAGACATCTAGGAATGTGTTGATATTCGATATAATCAAAATAACATTCCAAGAGGCGAATTCGTAAATATACCCGTAATAAAGTAAGACTTCAGATAGCATAGACATTACTTAACTGTAGTACTACTAGTTGCGAATCGAGTCATATAACCAGATGGCGGATATCAAGTGAAATAACATCAATCAACAATTCGATGACGGTGCTATATTCTGCAATATTATTGATCACACGACTGAGGCAGACACCTCGTAGACTGATAAGTTCATTTGTAGGAGCGTAAATTGCCCATGCAGTAGAAGCAAGGTTCTCAATACTACGGTTAGCACCATCGGCAAAGCCAATGTGAGGTAGTGAAGATTCTGACATCTGGAAACCAAGCACAACGCAAGATAAGCGGTCGAGGTCAGAGACCAAATAACGAAAAACCATACTAAAGTAACACACAAAAAGTATGATACAATAAAATACAAGAACTCATGCATAGGTGATCTTAAGCATAGTACCTCTTTAAGTACAACCCATTTCTGGGTTCACTCAAAGGGATACCATTGTAGTCCACCAACTCGTAAGCTCCTTTCTCCAAAACACGTCTGACGATATAAGGACCTCGCCACATAGCTTCATATTTTTCGGCTCCTAGCATATCCCGATCTTGTTTGTAAAGGATAACCAGATCACCTTCGAAGAAAACGCGTGGTTTGACATGTTTGTCATATTAGGCTTTGACGCGTTTCTTTTGGGCTTCTATAACTAGGGTTGCATCGCGACGGGTTTCGCCTAATTGCATGAGATACAACATACGTTCTTCTTCGGCAGAAGTGTTTGGGAGAAGTTTGATGGCTAGTTTTAGGGAGGGTATCTCACATTCAATCGACAAGATGGCTTCTAGACCATAGACTAACTGGAATGGTGTAAACCCGGTAGCAAACTTAACGGATGTCCGGTAAGCCCACAATGTTGAAAACAACATCATGTGCCAACTCATTTTGTGAATGCCTATCATTCGTCGAAGCATGGTAATGAGGATTTTGTTTATTGCTTCAACTTGGTAATTGGATTGTGGGTAATAGGGTGTTGAATTTTCATGGCGAAGACCCAACTTTTCAGTGAGTTCGGACATCATGAAGTTTCTAGAGTGGCTACCGTGGTCAGTAACGATAGCTTGAGGAACACCAAACCGAGCAATGATGTGATTGAATATAAATAATGATGTAGTCCTTCCTGTATTGTCAAATGTTGGCATTGCCTCGGCCCATTTCGTAAAATAATCTACGGCTACAATAATGTAACCAGGCCCCTCGGCCGAGTGAGGTTGACATGTCATGAAATCGATACCCCATTTCGCAAAAGGACCAATGGAGACCACAGGGTGTAGAGGAGCAAGGTGTGATCGTATTTTATTGTTGTAGGTTTGGCAAGCGTGGCATTTTTGGACAGAAATTATACAATCATTGAATAAAGAAGGCCAAAAATACTCCGCTCGTAATATATTCTGGGCAGTAGCATACCCAGACATGTGACCACCACAGGCTCCAGAATGGCATTCATTTAGGGCTTTCTCAGCTTCGTCAAACGTGAGGCAACGTCGAAAAACGAAGTCAATCCCACAACGATAAAGAGTATCATCGAGGATAATATACTGACGGGCTTGGTATCATATTCGACGGTGGTCAGTGCTAGACAAATTGGGCCGGAAAGTCTGGGTCTGGAGATATATGATGATATATTTGTACCAAAGGTCATCGGAACTAATCAGGAAAAGGGATTCATCAGGTAATGAATCTGCTGCTACATTTTCCGTCTTAGAGCAGGGAAGGTCGCATATCAACTCGACAAACACCAAGGATTTCTTAGACTTAGCGCATTCAAATTCTAAGTCAAACTCCTGGAGGATTACGATCCATTTGGAGTATTTTCCCCCTAGCAATTAGCGTGTAAGAATGTGTTGCATAGGGTTGCAGTTAGAAATTACCGTAGTCTTGCAAGAAAGGATATAGTGCCGGAAAGGTTGAACATCTTGGATGGCTTCCAAGGCCAATTTTTCAACATGTAAATACTTGATTTTGGTATTCGTGAGACTCCTAATCAATTAATAGATGACATGTTCGTCATGAGAATCATCCTCCTGGACGAGAACCATCACGATGGTATAGTCCGAGGCTGGGAGGTAAAGGAAATAATCCCAACTGTAATCAGGTGGGAAGAGTAGTGAGGTACATGTCAAATAAATTTTCAAAGCTTCAAAAGATTTGTTGGCAGTGGTATCCCATACAAAATTAGAACCTTTATTGAGAAGTCGCATAAATCCAAGAGTTAACTCAGCATAGTTCGGGATGAAACAACGGATAAAGTTTGCCTTCCCTTGCAAACTTTGTAACTGGTGAAGTGAGGAAGGAGGAGGGAGATTGAGAATCACCTCAACCTTCAAAGGATCTACCCTGATCCCTCGATGTGAAACAATAAAGCCCAGAAGTCGGTCGGATTCTACGCAAAAAATACATTTGTGGGGATTCAAGTGTATATGGTAAAACCGACATCGCAGGAAAATGGCGCGGAGGTGTATTGGATGATCTACACAGCGCATGGAATGAGCAGGTAAGTCATCGAGATATGGTTGCACGATGTGCTTTATATCATGAAAGGCGTAAGACATAGCACGTTGAAAATTTGCACCGACATTCTTTAAACCGAATGGAAGTCTCTGGTAGGTGAAAGTTCCCCAGGGACAAATAAAAGTGGTCTTGTGTTGGTCCGCGGGAATGATATTGATTTGATTATATCCAGAGAAACCATCCATCAGAGAGAAGATTTCACTTCCGGCACAGTCGTCGACGATTTGGTCAACGAAGGGGGTAGGAAAGTTGCCTTTAGGACAAGCTTTGTTAATGTCCCTATAATCAACGCACACGCAGATTGTGCCTTGTTTCTTGTCAATCGAAACAAGATTGGAAACCCAGTCAGTTAGAGCCACAGGGTAAATAAAGCCAGCTTTGATAAGTTTCTCAACTTCAAGCTTGATAGTGGCTGCTTTATGTGGGTGGACCAGACGAAGTCATTTCCAGATGGGTTTAGCGCCCGGGTATGTCTTAATCTCATGTACCACAATGTCGGGGTCAATCCCTGGCATTTCTTCATAGCTCCATGCGAAGACGTCACAAAATTCTTGGAAAAGAGACTTGTAGGTGACAACTTCGTCATGGAAACACGAAGCTCCGATATGCACATTTTCGACAACTCCAGGTTTTATGGATATGTCAAGGGGGATGGTGGGTGAGATATTATTTAAGTTCCCTTCATAGAACATATCGTGTGTAGACGCGAAAACGATAGAAATGAGGACAACGGTCGACGGAGTCGATATTCGTTGGTGACCCTCGATGGTGTGTTGTTCTAGGAAGAGTATGGAACGATGATGTCCATCATCCCAAGGGGTATCTTCCATGGACATAATAGACATAATCATCTCGTATGTAGGAAAAATGATGCGGAATGGATCCAAAGATAAAGCACCAAGAGAGGGGGTAGAAGGGGTTTCCGATTGAATGGCTTGATAAGTGGATTCAATCGGACTCAGGCATTTCATTTCCATAACAAAGATGATTGTCTGGGTTGGGTACCATCCACGGGTCGTAAGTTGTAGGGGTTCCGTGAACAGAGGTGGATATCATGTTGATCGAGGTGACAAATGGATGTGGAACACGAGTGGTGGAATGGGGAAAGTACCCATCAAAGAGGAATTTTTAAGAAGACCCACACCAACGCTCTCATATCTAGGGATGAATGATAGAAAAAAAAGTGTTCAATGAATCCTATTTATAGGAGGGAAAGAGGATTTTTCTAGAACAATGTGAACTATGATGTATGATCTTCTCTGAAATGTAATATCAAACAATCATGAACAATGCAAATTCCCTATTTGTTCTCTTTTAATGCTTGAATGCCCATATTTTTAGAATAAAAGGTTGCTTATAAAAGAAAATGTCTTTAATTTTTTATTAGAAACCAAGCAACAGGGATGGAACTAAGAAAAAGTAAGCAACTAACGAAAAAGAAATACACAATAAACACCCAAATCAATCTTTCAATGAAGATAAAAACAACAAACTGAGAAGACCAGTCTCTTCAAATGCACATGGGTAACAATTTTCCAAGTAATAAGCAATTGAAAAGGACAATTAATCTCAGCTTTTAATCCAATCAAAGGCTCCCGACCAAACAAACACTCGGATTTGAGAATCGAAGATTATACCCTTGTTAAGAAAAGGTCAAGAGGTAAAAATTGAGAAAAAATGATCAAGAAGAGCTTTTGATTTTCGAAAACTAATCATTCACGAGATTTGAAGTCAAGAAACATTCAATCACTGGCCATAGAAGTTATTTCCATACATACCAACCAATCTGGGAATCTGAAGATACAAAAGACTTAATCCAAAAAATTTACAAGTGAGTTCACAATCTGGCAGTGGGGTACAGTGTGAGAATTAAGGATTCTCGCAAGATAGACACAGGCAGATTACAAGAAGTTCACACTAGACTGAACACTAGGGTGCGAACTTTAGTGATTCTCGCAGGCTACAGAAAGGTGTAGTGCGAGAATGTTTGTAATCAAGCAAATTTTGGGAAAATGACAGAACTTTTGAGGGAATTTTTGGATCTAGGGAGTCTGTGAGGATCTCCTCAAGACTCAGAGATTGATTGGGAATGAAAAAAGGTAGGTCAAGAGAAAATGGCCAGGTAAAAACCACCAAAATGGGTTGTATGCCCAGTGGAGTCACCAATTTTTTTATCAGATAAATCGGTAGGTGCGGACACTAACAAATCTCCCTAGATCCACCTGGATCTAGAACAAAATAGGACAGGACATGACTCTTTCTCTAAGTTGCGGTCATTGAATATACTACTAAGAAGGAATGAGTGACATACCTTTATATCACTTCCTTGGGTCTTTGTTGTTCCCGCTTCGCTCCGATGCTCTTGTGAAATCAGGTCCAAGACAACACAAACCAACCAAAGTGAAGATAGCAAAGTATATTCAATGTCAACCTATGCATATGATCAAGGAGTTATGCAATAAAATAAGAGTGATTTTATGGGAAAGGGACATGTCATTGTATTATATTAAATGAAATTAGAAGATACAACCAGATCACCTTGATGTCGCAAGCTCCCTTTCAGTGACCCTTGGTTCCAACACACACACTTGCTCTACACTTTGCATGAAGAAGATCCAATAAAAATTGATAAACCAAATAGAGTCCTCAAGCTTCTGTCCAAACAGAGTTCTTCACACAATTCTCTCACCAATTCTTCATTCAGTCTTGCTTAACCTTTTCCATGAGAAACCTTTCAGTATATAGGAGAATGAGAGATGGTTAACTGGATGAGGATGATCCCACTAAATCTGAGAAGTCAGTAGGATGCCAAACATGCGAATGCCAACTCATTTTCTAGAAGATTCCCTTCTAGAACATTCATGACCTCTTCTCTTTTCCAAGCTTTGAAAAAGGTTCGCACCCTACCTATATAGCATACTGTGAACAGTTCACACCCTAAGTTTGGGTTGCCTACGAGAATGAAGGATTTTCGAACCCTGTAATATAGGCAGCCTGCAAACTCATCTTAAAAATGTGTTTTTTGGAAGAAGACAGCAGTCACTTTTCTCAAGCAAAAATTCCTTGTGGGAGCCTGAATACATCACTTGTAGATACATCACCAGAGTGACCAAAATCATGTGTAACAGGTATCCAATGTGTCAAGTTCCTAGGGAAGCTTTTATTGGATATGAACCTTGGTGAGATGCTTTCCTTGCTGAATAAATTTTCATGATTAGCTTGTTGAAGGTTGTTATGAACCTATTGTTGGAGGGGTTAGATCCATTTAACCAATCTAGTTGCATTATCTTCCCGAGTGTAGGAGGACTCTGTCGGTGAAGATGCAACATGAAGAGCATGAAGGGATTTTTTATAATTTCTCTTAACTAGGTAGTGTGGAGGCACCCTTGTAGGTGTAGTAAGAATATCTTGGTGCTCTTCTACAATCTTGTTGAGTATGATTCTTTTGGATAAAAGGGTCTTAGGCCAAGGCTGCAGTGGTTGTAGTCTCCTTCTATTTTCCCATATCATGAAGAGGCCAAAATTTGTGGTAAGATATATTAATTTGTAGCATTGTTTTGTTGGTACAGTAGTCGGAACTACCTTTGGTATCCTGTAGAGTTGACCCTCCAGAGTAATAATTATTCTACGGGATTGAGAGTCATAAACAACATGAAACTTCCACATATATGGCTAACCTAATATAACACCATAGACTTCAAGGGATTGATTTCATAGGACATGCGACACTAGGGGTCTTAGGTTGAGGATGCAGTGGTTTCAGTGTCCTATTTTTCCCAGATCGTGAAGAGGCTAAATTTTGTGGTATGAGAGATTAATTTGCAGCACTGTTTTGTTGGTATAGAAGTCGGAACTACCTCTAGTATCCTGTAGAGATCACCCCCCAGAGTAACAATGATTCTATGGGGTTGAGACTCATAAACAACATGACACTTCCACATATATGGCTGACCTAATAGAACACCATAGACTTCTAGTGGGGAAACATCACAAAGTACCTCATCCTTAAAGGGCTTGATGTCATAGAACATGTGACACTGTTGGTTGACATGAAGATATTGACCCTGGAGAAGCCACCCAATGTTGTATGGTTGCAGGTGGTGTGTTGTCAAAAAATCCAACTACTTGAAGACCTCTGTTAAGATTAGGTTCTTCTGGCCTCTGTTATCAAAATTAAAATGTAGTGTGGTCCCCTTCACCCACATCTGTGAATGGAAGAGGTGATCCCCCTCCTCAAGATCCTCTTGTTCTTCTTGTTGGATTGTTGTGGTCACGATGGTAGCAATGGGTTCTACATCGATAATCTGGTTCATTTTATTATTTTCTAAATTATATTCTGAGTTAGGACTTGGCTCTTTTTCTTTGATCTCGACCACCAATGACTGTTTTGAGCAACATTCATTGGTGTTGTACCAAGGGATTTTGTGGAAGTCGCACCACTTCCCAGTGTCCTTCGTCTTCTTTTTTCCCTTATTTTTTTGTGGCTTCAAATGGTTGTGTTGAGGTTTATATTTTTTTGAGTTAGGAATGCCTTTACCATACTTTGGTTGTTGTGTATTTGCAGACAAAAAATACCGCTTGTTCTGTTGATTAAAATTATGTTTGATTTTAACATCGTATCGATAAGCAGCTCCAAATGATGAGGTTTCCAGAAAATCTATTTCGGTTTGGAAGTACCTGTGTAGCGCCCTACGGTATTTTAGAACTAGATGTCGCTTGGAGTATTTGATACCCAACTTGGTGTGCAAGGTATGAAAGGTGTTTGTGAACTCGGTTATTATTTGGCCCCTCTCTTGATGCAGTGTGGTCCATCTCATGTATTGGTCGTCATAGCTTCCAATAGGGTAATATTGTTCCTTGACTTCATCCATAAAAAATCCCAAGTGGTCTTGACCCCAAATATTCTAGACTCCTCTATGGAATTTTTCTCCTAGTAAGTTTCCCACCAATATTTGACATGGGGGACAACCTTAAGGACTGTAAAGGTGATATTTTCTCTATCGAAAAAATTGTGGACAAAGCAATAACCTTCTAGCATATTTAACCAGTTTTCCAAAGCATATGCATCTATCTAAATTTCAAATATGGGAATATAAAAATCAACTTGTACCTTGAAAGGGGCAGTCTTTCCAAAGTGGTTGTTTGATGAAGACGTGTCTGCTATTTTCAGTAGTCGTCGAAGGATTTGGGAAAAATTCTCCATCATTTCATCCCTCTGGCATGTGAGGGCTTCCTCCAACAATATTTGAATATAATATTCTACTCCCACATCTCTCATTTATTTCACCATGGGAGGTCGATTGGGCTGGCGAGAGCAGTTGTCCTTGTTATCGCAAAGTTTGTAGCTAGGTCAAATGGCTATGACATAGAAGGTCAAATTCGCGTAACAGGAACCTATCCCACCCAATGTCACCATGATGGGGAGGTTCTTTCTCTTTAGGGAGGTTAGGCCTAGGGGAGACATCCCCGATAACCTGGATTTTTGAAGCGGCAAAAGTTTAAAAGTCAAAGTAAAGCTCCCCGTTCATAGGTCACCACCAAAACAGATAGTCCCGACTAAATAGCCAATAATGAAGTGAAGGCCCAAAGAAGAACTCCTGCTCGGAACAAAGAAATAGCAAACCAATATATGCAAGATGTGATTCAATGGGTTGGTACTTCATAAGACTATCTGATATAAGAAATTATGGCAATAAATATTGACGAAGTCAATTTTTATCAATATAGCAATGCAAATAATATCACTTCCCCAATAAATACTGAAATGACTTGGCATTCAATGTAAAAAATCAACACATCATCAATTAATGCCTAAATCATCATTCAATTTCTCTTTAAAAAAGGACGTTGTTGCATAAAGATGAAATATTCTAGGTGTGATGTCAACAACTTAGGGTTAGCAGTTAGTTAGGGTTTCAATTTAGAAAAGAGTTTTGAGAGTTTGTTTGATCACTTTCACTTCAACGCTGGAGGTCTATGATCAGTGTCTTCGGGCTTATGGAGTCAATTTAATAGAGGACGCAAGGGTTGAAGGAGGATGGCAAAGGAATGGAAGGAAGAGTTCTTAAGTGTTGCTATGGTAGGGCTTCAGAATCAAAACCTTAGGGGAGAGAGGCTCACTCCGGTGTTGCTAAAGCAAGGCCTCGTGCTCTCTCCTCCTTCCTTAGGTTAACTTGGCAAAAATGGCTAGCATGAAAGATAAATCAAGACAAGAGAGTGTTGTGAGGGAAAGTGTTGCTACAACAAGGCTTTATCACTAAAACCTAGAAGAAGGACGGCCCTAGGTGTAGATAACCTAGGCTTGGGACATCTCCTCCTTCTTGAATTCTGAAAGTACGTCTAGCTCAGGGAGAAGAAGCAATAAGAGTGTAGTTATGGCTAGGCTCTTTCTTCCTTCTTCAACGGCTGAAAATTTCTCTTTTAGGGGACATGAAACAAGGACCTACTTGTGTGCTTGTCACCTAGGGTTTTTGATCAGCAAATGTTATCCACAATTTTGGTCTTCGTGATAATGTCATGATAATGTTATGATGATAGAAAATCAAGCTCTTCACTAAGAACACTTTTCTGAGAAAAGTTACATTTGTCTGTTTCCAGAAATCATGCTTTTAAAGGATGTTCGCAAGCCACCTATATATCTGCCTGCGAGAATGCCTGATTCTCGCAGGATGCATTAAGCTAGGGTGTGAATAGTTTGCACTGTACATAACTGCCAGGGTGCGAACATCTTATTAAAGAGGAAAAAGATGAAGTTCTCGAGCCTTCTAGAAGGGAATCTTCGAGAAGAATGAGTTGGCTAGCGAATGGTTATCTAAGTACTGGATTTCCTGATATCTTGGGATAATTTCCTATCCAAGTAACTAATCTATCTTCTACTATATATTGAGGAGATTGCTCATGGAAAAAGTTAGAAGCAAACTAGCAAGAGATTGATTGGAGAATTAGTGCAAGATTGTATGGAGGATTGATGCTACAGTAGCAAGAGACAACAACAAGGTCATCAAAAGTGGTTTATTTTCTTCATGCATGAGCAAGTGTGTGTGTCGGAGCTAGGAGCCATCGAAAGGAGACCTACGACATCAAGGCTCAGGTTGTAAGTTTCACTTTCAATTAATTCAATACAGTAATATGTCACTTTCCCATAAATATGATGTCACTTTATTACATAACTCCTTGATCATATGTATAGACTAGCTATTGAATATATTAATCTGTCTTTACTTCGATTGGTTTGTACTTTTGTGATCTGGATGGTGCAAGAGCATTGGAGCAAAGCTTGGAACAACAGAGACCTAAGGAGAGTGTTCATAAGGTATGTCCATAATCCTTATCTCTTAGTTCATTCAATAGGTTAGATCTAGGGAAAGTGTATTATTCTATCATGTTTTGTTCTAGATCCAGGTGGATCTAGGGAGATCGGTTTGTGTCCGCACTCACGGATTTATCCAGAAACAAAATTGGCAACTCCACTGGGGAACTATTCCCTTTTTCTTTATGGTTTTTGAATTTCCTGTGGCCATTTGCTCTATTTTCTTTTTTCTCCTGTTTTGTCAGTGTCTGAGTCCTCAGGATATCCTGAGAGACCTTCTGGGTCTATAAGCCAACTTGAATTTTTCTTGCATTTTCAAAATTTTCATTATCTTCAGGAGTTCTCTCACTGTGTCCATTAACAGCCTGCGAGAACCAGTCAAGTTCGCACCCTGCTTATAGGGTCCAGTGTGAACACCTCGCACTTTGCTTCAAAATGGCCTGCGAGAACACTATATTCTCGCACTGTGTAAGACTGCTTGCCTGCGAGCAAGATTTTTGAAATTTTTGAAATTAAGTTTTGACTTTTTCAATTGCTCAGAACAGTTTAATTGAGTCTTTTTGGCTTATTGGTTCATTGACTTATACATCTCTTGCTGTAGTTTGCTTGCTTGAACAGATTTAGGGTTTCTAGGTCTTTCTTGCCTTTGGTAGCTTGACTTTCTTTTCTTGGCTCTGATTGACATTTTCATTCTCTCTGACTTCTGGAGTTGAGTCTGTTTGTTTGGCTGAGAACCAGTGATTGGTAGAGAGTTAAGTTCTTGGTGTTTCTCACTTGCTTGGTGGTTCGAAAGAACATTTTTCATTTTGCATTGAGAAGCCTCATTGGTTTGCTTTTTGTTTTTACTTTCATTGAAAGTGTTGGTTGGGTTGTTATTGTTGTTTCTTTATGATTTGGTTTTCTTTTCTCATTGATTAGAGTTCTTCTTGGAAAGTGAACAATAAGTTTTCTTTCAAGTTTTTGTTTTTGTCTTCTCGAAAACATTGGAAAATCAACTTTTTGAGTTTATTGAAGTATTGAAAAAGACATATAGACATTGTTCATTACTAAATGATTATTTGTATTGGCATCTGAAAGGAAATTGTGCATTGCATCTGCATTGTAGTACAGAGTTGATTTGGAAAAAAAATTCTCTCTCCCATAACTAGGATTCATGGAATGAAAAGGCTTATATTTCATCATTATCCTTGCATTATTTGGGTCAGAGTCATACATCATGAGTTTCACTTCCGTTACCTTGGAGTAAACAACATCTTTTAAAAACATTGCGTAATATTAAAATTGATCTAGTAACTCTTTTCTAGGGCTCTTTTACACCAACATTTAGCTAGGCCAGTGCTTTGGAGTTGGAAGAGAGACACACTCTCCAAAAGCTCAAAAACACACAATAGAATCTTGAGTTAGGGAGTGTTAAATTCCATTTGCAGCATATTGTCCTGGGACGCCCTTCTAACACAAGGGTCAAGCACTAGGTCGCATTGGTGTTGGCAGAGTTACTAACCCTGCTTTGTTGACATCGGTGTAGAGATTGCACGTATTACAGGGATCACTCCGAGGTATACCCACAATTATGAGTGGAAGCCTTTGAGTTGGTTTCGGGCTATATACCCTGCCCTTGCGTGTGGATCGGACTGACGACTGTTCCCCCAGGTTGTACTGTTGTTTGTGGTGACCTTAGTGGCCTGTCTCTCTAGGTTCTTACCCAAGGTGACTGTGAAGGGGAAAGTCTTCATGGTACCTGGAATCGACGTTGATCAAACTCACTCGGGCTCCTTGGAGGGTATACCCACGATTATGTGTGGGAGCTTGCACTAGGACATAAGTCTGTTAAGCAGGTCATCAACATAATGTTTCCACCGTAGCCCCGCCCCTTCTCATCTCGTTGTTGCGACGTTGGATTTCATCACCAACTAGTGGCTTCGAAATTAGAAGTTATTGTTTGCTTGATGATTGCTTCCTAGATTTTATTTGCTAGCAAGTGTTGTTTATTTCTCGAAGTTGACCTTAGGAATTTTATCGCGGAACTTGTCACTTGTTTACAATTTTTCCCCCACGACGTTCACGTAGGATGCAAGGTTTATCCCCGGAACATCTGGAAGCTTCACAACCCTTGCATACCAAAACACCTGAGGGTACCCCTGAGGGCTCTCCTCATCAGACTGAAGTCCCTGTGGTTACTTCACCACCCGGGGAAACCAGTGATGTTCCAGTTGCCACCACACCACTTCCACAAGTCAGACGAATTGATTCTCTTGAAAAATTTAGAGTTACCAACACTATAGAGGACTATCGCATTCGTGGTGGTGAACGACCTGTTGAACGAGTAAATCCTTCTGAAGAAACCACTGTCACATCTTCTGAATCAACTACTGGGCCTTCTCACAGTGTAGTAGGCCAAGATCCTTTTTGGTCAGGTAATATCCGTCGAGTTCTTTTTGGCACGAAGTCACCCCCTGTCTACGCAATCAACCCTCCTGTGACTTCTGAGACAGAGGCTACACCCGAGACTACTACTTATCATTTTTTTCTTCCTCCCGAGATGGCCCATCTTGCGAATACTACGAGTGTCCAAACCGGAATTACTGCAACTACCCTTCCTCCTATCAATACCCAGCAAATTCCTGATGTCATCCCGACATTACCACTCGGTTACCATGCACTGAATGCGTTGTTGAATTCTTCCAATCCAACACCTCTGCAAACCCCAGCCGATTCTCCAGGTGGTCCTCCTTTTCCTGGGCATCCTATTCTCGGTTTCATCCCGAAACTCCCTCAGTTTCCTTCTAGTAATCTTAATCCTAGTGGTACTATCCCAACTGTTGCACAGAACCCTCAGATTCTTGTCGGTGGACAGGGTGGTACGGTTCCTTTTCCTTTTCTCGGACACAACACAGTTACTACACAACCTACGGTTGGCACACAACTTCCGGGTGGAGATGTACCTATAGTAGGGGGACCAACCTCCCCTTTTGGACAAAATATACCCCCTAAATTGGCCTAGTATTGGACTCAACTTCTACAGAACTTTCCTCAAAATGATGGGGGGCAACAAGTTGTCCCTACCTTTGGCCAACCTTATCCTGGGGTAACCAATCCTATTTGGGGTTCCGGTCAGAATACTCAACCCCAGGTCCCTACTCAAACTTAATACCCTGGTACATTAAATTGCCACGAGGTTTCTTCTCCAATTTTAATACCCTGGCTATGGATTTTCTTACACATTACCAGTTACCGATCCGTTATGATACCGGGATTGAGATTTTAACTTCTTTTAAACAATCTAAAGGCACTCATATCTCGGATCATATACATGAGTGGAGACGCAGACGATGTCTCATCAAACTTGAACTCTTTGATCAGTTACTGGCAGAATGGTTCACGAAATCCTTTGTGAACGAGATTGGTAAGGAAATCACCATGGGTGGAATTGTTACGGAGGAGCAGGCTATAAGTCGTTCCCAATATCTTGATCTAATTTATTCGCAAACGGGAACATTGTACGATTTTCTACCTGACCTACCCCGTCCTGGTACTTCCAGCACTTCAACTACTCCAGTTGCCTCGCATGCAGCTGATGGTGTGATTGGTTCTACTCATACCCACTCACATTCTGTTTCAACTACAACCCCTAAATCCAATTCTTCTAATGTTTAGAATGCTCTGTCTCCTGCTCCTCCTGCCGGTAAAACTTCTGAAGTGAACGTTGTTCAATCTACACCTACCGGTAAGAATAAATCCAAGAAAGGGAGAGGCAAGAATAAGGAGAGTAAAAATAATAATCCAAATGAACAAACCAAAACCCCTCCTGTTGATGATCGAGATAAGCGCAAACCATGCTACCCTTGCCTTATCTATGGTGACGATCACTACACGAAGGATTGTCCTAGATGTGCCGAAGTTAACAAGTTCCTCCAAGGAACGCCCAAACCTTCTATGCCGACAGTCTTGTCCCAACCCTTCCCATCTCAGCAACAGGCTTCCTTGGTCATCCATGACCAACCATCTACTTCTACGACATCATATGTTTTGATGTGCACCGGTGATTCTAAGAACAATGACGTTGCCATCGCAACTAGAGCCAAAGACTATTCTCCTTCTAAGGAGAAGGTTGACGATTTACCTCCTGATTTGGTACAACTCTCTCCGTCGAATCCACCCACGAATGGTCCTCTTCATCTCGAAAGACCGAGCCTTGATACAGTCCTACGACCTCTAAAATGTGTCGTTAAGAAGTCTATCATCAACGGAAATCAAGTACCAACATGTTGAGAAATTGGCTTTGGCTGTTGTTCAAGCAGTTCAACGTTTTCGTCATTATATTCTCTCCAGGAAAACTACAGTGATTTCACATTGTAACCCCATGCAACATATATTGACACGTCAATTGTTGGGGGGCAAGTACTCCAAGTGGATTTTTATTCTCCAGGAGTTCGATTTGGAATTCGATCGCGCCAAGTCGAAGAAATCCTTAGTTTTCGCTGAGTTAATTTGTGATTTTCCCCACTCTGCCACGAAAAACGTAGCAGTTGATTCGTTACCAGACGAATCACTTTTCCTTATCAGTACCGACGATATTTGGTACGGGGATATCATTATATATCTCCAAACTCAAACTTTCCATCCTGCTTTGTCTAGTAATGAACGAGGTCGCGTCTGTTATCAAGCACATCATTATATTATCCTTGGCGATACTCTTTACCATCGAGGTATTGACTCTGTCTTTCGGCATTGTTTGACTTTTGAATAAGTTGAGAAAGCTTTGAATGACTGCCATTCAGGAGCATGTGGTGGCCATATTTCTGGGTATGCTACTGCCCAGAAAATCTTACGTGCAGGTTACTTTTGGCCTTCCTTATTCAATGACTGCATTACTGTTGTTCAGAAGTGTCATGCCTACCAGACCTATAATCAGAAGATCCAGTCGCATCCTACTCCCCTTCATCCTGTAGTCTCAGTAGGTCCTTTTGCAAAATGGGGCATTGATTTCATGACATGTCACCCTCACTCGGTCGGGGGGCATGGTTACATTATTGTAGCTGTTGATTATTTCACAAAGTGGGCCGAGGCGATGCCAACATTCGACAATACTGGGAATACTGTAGCATTATTCCTTTTCAACCATGTCATCACTCGTTTTGGTGTCCCTTAGGCTATCGTTACCGATCACGGTAGTCATTTTAGGAATTATATGATGTCTGAACTTACAAAGAATTTGGGCCTTCGTCATGATAGCTCAACACCCTATTATCCACAGGCTAATGGCCAGGTCGAAGCAATCAATAAGGTCTTCATAACTATGATTCAACGGATGATAGGAATACATAAAACCAGCTGGCACACAATGTTATTTTCGGCATTGTGGGCGTATCGAACATCTGTTAAGTCTGCCACGGGATTTACACCTTTTCGATTAGTTTATGGCATGGAAGCCATTCTACCAATAGAATGTGAAATATCGTCTTTGAAGCTAGCTGTAGAGCTCTTACCTAATACTTCTGCCGAAGAGGAATGCCTGTTGTATTTTATGCGATTAGACGAGACTCGCCATGACGCTACTCTTGTAATAGAAGCCCAGAAGAAATGTGTTAAGGCACAGTATGAAAAGCATGTAAACCTCGTGTCTTCTCTGAAGGAGATCTTGTTCTTCTGTATGAACAAGATAAAGATGTCTTAGGAGCTGAGAAATTCGAACCAATGTGGCATGGGCCTTACATTGTTAGCAAAGTTTTGGAAAAAGGAGCGTATGAGCTAGTTGATTATGATGGTGTACCTTTGAGTGAACCCAGGAATGGGTTGTACTTGAAGAAGTACTATGCATAAGTTATTTGTGCATGAGTACTTGTATTTTATGTATCATACTGAGTGTGTGTGTTACTTTAGTTTTTGCTTTTGACGTTATCTGGTCTCTGCCCTTACGTGACGTTGTGTTTGATTGCCAGATGTCGGAGTATTCTCTACCTTATATTGGCTTCGCCGACGATGCTAGCCGTAGTACTCGGAACCTAGCTTCCGCTGCCTGGGCAATCTATGCCCCAAAAAATGAGCTTATATCTTTACGAGGTGTATGTCTTGG
Source organism: Picea engelmannii (assembly GCA_009831015.1). Taxonomy (NCBI): domain Eukaryota; kingdom Viridiplantae; phylum Streptophyta; class Pinopsida; order Pinales; family Pinaceae; genus Picea; species Picea engelmannii. The sequence goes on from ML807805.1 coordinate 210,611, forward strand.
CCGTGCAACCAACAACATCGTAGAGTATAGTGCCGTTGTGGAATTACTGGCTGATGCTATCTCTCTTGGAATTCGTCATTTGGTTGTCCGACTTGACTCGCAGTTGGTAGTACTACAGCTCAGTAATGTATATTCTATTCGAAGTCCTACTTTATTGAGGGTATATTTGTGGATTCGCCTCTTGGAAAGACATTTTGATCACATTGAATATCAACACATTCCTAGATGTCTTAATACATTGACAGATGCTTTAGCTAATTATGTATTGGACAGGCATTTAAATCATTTATAAATCAAACACATTAAATTGTACACAATGTAAAGTAAGCCG
>ML807805.1:230768-248882 GCA_009831015.1 Picea engelmannii
CTCAATGATTCAAGCATGTTGTAGCTTCAGCTCTTTGTTTCACTAGGCCTTCTTGGATAACCATTTATGTTCATGCTATTAGCTCTGCAATTTATAGCTTTATGTCCAAAATTATTGCATGCATGACATAAACCCAAAAATATAATTTGATATCTGGGAGTTGAAGATCTTCTAAAAGGAGTTACTCTTATGAATCTTCTCGGTGGAGGAGTGTCCCTGTAATCTTCCTTGTAGGTCTTCCTATCCCCTTTTATTGTTTCTGCATAACTTTTTCGATGTGTTTCTTGTTTTCTTTCTTTGTAGCTTGATCCCTTTTCTATTTGATTGTATCCAAGTCCAGACTTGTCATAATTAGGCCTTTGACTGTTGATAATGTCATCCAAAACTTTTGATTTGTTCTACATATTTTTCTTTTGAAGATCCTTTCTCAACGTGACAATCTCTGCTTCAAAATTTCCAATGATCATGTCTCTTTATTTTAACTATTCTTTGAGTGCTTATTCAACTCTTTTATATTCTTCTATTTGAACCTTCAATTTCATGATGATCTTCTCTAGTTCTTGAGTGTCTTCCTTCTTGTCTAGTTCTACTTGTAGCTTCTTGTTTTTCCTCTTTTCTCTTCTTATAACTTCTATGCCAGTCAACAATTCTTCTCGGTAGTCAACTTCTACCTCTTAATATTCTTCTTCGGTGTCTTCTTTATCAGAGTCTTCTACTGCCATGAATATAACTATTAATGTCTCACTGTCACTGACTTCATCTTCATCTGATGAGGAGATGTCTTCTTTGGTGCATAAGCTTTTATTGAAAACTTTCTTTGTGGTACCTTTTCCTTATATGTTTGTTTGTTATTTGAGTAATCTTCATCATTCCCCTTATTTTTCTTATGAGGACATTTGTTATCAAAATGATCAATACCATCACAATTAAAACAAATCAATGGAAGCTTACCTTTATATCTATCATTGGTTCCCTTGTTCAATCTCTTAACAAAATTGGTCATTTATTCATCATCTTTCGAGATGTCACTGTTGCTGCTATGTTCTTTTTCTTTTTGTGTTCCCTTTTGATTTGAACTTTTGGATGCTTTGAAAGTTGTTTCTTTTATATTTGGATTTTTCTGTTTAGTTCTCATTTCATATGCTATGAAGATTCAATGTAGTTCGTCCATGCTTATTGAGTCTATATCTGTTCTTTCTTCTAGTGTTGATATCTTAGGATCAAATCTAATAGGAAGAGATATTAGTACCTTTTGAACAATTACAGATTCTTTAATTTCTTCTCCCAATCCTATGATTGCATTTACTATTTCATCGACTCGTAAGAAGTAAGCTACAATATTCTCATATTCCTTCATCTTTAGTTGTTTGCACTGACCTTTGTAAGTTTGAAGCTTTGTTGCTTTGACTTTTGAATCTCCTTCATAAATATTTTGAAGTTTGTCTCAAATCTCTTTAGCAGATTTATAATGCATAACTTTGGTGTATACCGATTCACCAAGACCATTCAGAAGTGCATTTGTGGCTTTGGAATTATTTTGATCGAGTTTTATTTCTCTTTCACTTGTTGGAGAAATTGTTGGTTCTTTGTATTCATCTACTATAGATTGTCAAATTTCAAATCTTTGTGCTTGTATATATGTTTTCAACCTTCTACTCCAAAATGCATACTTCTATCCATCAAACGGTGGTATTCCATGTTTATACATGTTTTTGCTCTCCATGATCTTCCTTTCAGTGGTTAAACTGATTCTTAAAGGAACCGACTCTGATACCAATTGTTGGATTACTAAGAGGGGGGGTGAATCAGTAATAGATAAATAATCCTTTTTAACCACAAAATGCAAGTGTTATATCAATGTAGCATTATCATCCAATAGTTACAGAGTAAATAAACAATGAACAAATGAGAAATCATACACATACACAGTACACCAGTGTTTTTATGTGGAAACTCAAAGCGGGAGAAAAACCACAGAATGTTTTTTTCTTATATGTCTTTAAGAATTACATTCATTGGAAGCACCAACTTCCTTTTTTTTCCAGCTGCAACTGGAAGGAGTTTCGAACCCCCTAGTTTCTCATGCTACAACCTGAAGGAAGCTCCAACTCCCCAATTCTCTTACTACAACTAGAAGGAGGCTACGACCCCCTAGTTTCTCAAGCTACAACCTAAGGAAAGCTCCAACTCCTCAATTCTCTGGCTACAACCAGAAGGAGGATACAACCCCCTATGTTCTTTGGATACAACCGGAAGGTGGCTACAGCCACTTGTCCTTGCCCCGTCTAATCGCCCTGGTGCAAAAGTAGAATGATGGAACCACTGCCACACTATCACTGTGAGATATATTGTTGTAAACCTGTACCAATCAACCTGTAATCAACCTGTAACAACATGTACCATACCTCAACTTGTACCTCAACCTATACCATAAAAAATGCATCAACCATGCACCAAACCTTTACAAATAACCTGTCACAATAACCTGTCCAAACAACATGTAATCAACATGTACCATAAACAAGTGCATCAACCATGCACCATCCTATACCTCAACTTGTACCATCAACGAGTGCATAAACCATGCACCAAATATGTACCAATCATGTATCAAATATGCATAAACTATGACTCATCAATATGTACCAACATCATCAACTATTCACCTCATGTATGTGCCAACTCATCAACTACTTGTCTCAACCATGTACCCAACATGTACCTCAACCAAAATCCATCATCAATTTCATCATCCAAATCTAATTTGTAACTCTGTAATAGACCTGGTGTATATGATTACATACCTACAAACATTCCTTAACTTTAACAACAAGAGACTATCATTTTCATCAAACTTTACTTTAGTCTCACATGACTAATTTTGGATTAGTCAACAACCCTAACTTGAAATAATCATAACTATGTACATGTAATGAATAAAGATCTGAAAATAGTACACAATGTTCTTCAGTGTCTTTTATGCAATTCCTCCATGTTTCACTACTTGGAACCTCTCAAAAAATGAGTTATAGCAAAAATGGCATACCTTGTTGAATTCTGGCTTATTCTAGAGAGTGAACTTGTAGAGTGTGCCCCGCATGGAATATTTGTTGTATGGATCTGAAAATGGTAACTAGAATACTACAGACTATACGCTAACCAATATATTTGGTATTATGGAATTTGGATATGTTATGAAGAAGTTATGACGTTTTTACCTGAAACACTTGTTTTAGACTAGTTTCAGGACTAGCCACAAACTCTATTTTCCACGGAGTGTAACTTCAAAAATACAACGACCCACAAGATGAAAATTTTATCACATCTACTTGGATATGTTTCCTCAACGACCTCCCAATTTCACAGTTTGAATCATTCTAGAAAAAAAAATTATTACGAAAATGGTGAGATGGCCTATAAATAACATACCTTAGAAAGCATCATCAAAAGAATTTATCCTCCCTTGAATTTTGGCCTTCTTTACTTCACCTTCCCTCTAAAATTAGGCTTAGATATCCTTTGGTTACCTTAGTCACTTGTATATATTCAATATTCTCAAGTTTGATTAAAATGAGAGATCCTTGCCTCTTATTTATACTGTCATGTTGCTTCCTCAAGGGGTTACCTTCTAACCATCTTAACCCACTTTCCTTATTTTAGGGCTAACCCATTTCTAACCACTTGTACACTTAGTAATTTCTCCATTAACTTTATGTAAATAATTTATTTTGTATCCACTTTGACTTATAGTACACTCATCAGTTCACTTTATTATTTAAATTACCTTCTAACCATCTTAACCCACTTTCCTTATTTTAGGGCTAACCCACTTCTAACCACTTGTCCACTTAGTGTTTTCTCCATTAACTTTATTATTTAAATAATTTCGTTTGTATCCACTTTAACTTATAGTACACTCATCACTTCACTTTATTATTTAAATAATTTCTTCTTTGCAACCACTTTGACAACTTTGACCTTTTGGGGCTTCTAGATGACTCATGAGGGTTCTCCAACTTCACATGGCCATAACTCTCTAACCGTGAGGAGTTATGTGATGTTCCACATACCACTGGAAATGACATGACATGTACTATCCATCTAGAATAGGCTTTCCTGAAAATATATGAAAACTCATACCATTATCCATCAAACAAACTTTGGTCCATTACCCAAACCTTTGTGCTACCGGAATTCGCTACCAAACTTTCTTCAAGGGTTGACATCAATGAAAACCAACCCAATTAATCAACAAGATGTACCTATGTAGAGCCACGTAGTATTTTAGAACTAGATTTCACTTGGAGTCTTTGATACCTAGCTTGGTGCACAAGGTATGGAAGGTGTTTGTGAACTCTGACACTATTTGTCCCTTCTCTTGATGCAGTGTGGTCCATCTCATGTACTGGTCATCACAGTTTCCAACAAGGTAATATTGTTCCTTTACTACATCCATAAAAAAAAATATGAAGTGGGATCAACCCCAAATATTCCAGACTCCTGTGTGGAATTTTTCTCCCAGTAAGTTTCCCACCAATATTTGAAATGGGGGACAACCTTAAGGAGCAGAAAGTTGATCTTTTATATGTCGGAAAAATTGTGGACAGAGAAATAACCTTCTAGTAGGTTTAAACACTTTTCCAAAGCATCTGCATCTATCTAAATTTTAAACATGGGAATATCAAAATTAACTTGTACATTGAAAGGGGCAGTGCTTCCAAAGTGGTTTCTTAATGAAGACGCATCCGCTATTGTCGACAATAATTTAAGAATTTCGGCAAAAATATCCATCATTTTGTCCCTCTGTAGCGTGTGGGATTCCTCTAGGGAAAATTGAATAGAATATTCTACTCCCACGTCTCTCTTTTCTTCCGCCATGGGAGGTCGGTTGGGTTGGAGAGAGCGGTTGTACTCAAGAGAAACTATATTGATACCCAACTCTCTATACCCTGACCTCATCAGGTATATGCACTAAGAAACGATAAGGATTAGCTTGCTCTGATACAACTGATCCAGATTATTTTGAGAATGAAATGAACACAAATATATAACAATGAAATACACATTAATATTGCAAGCAACAGAGAGATACAATAATACATAATTTCTCTTAATGAGAAAAATGTACAAAAACTATAAAAATAAATATTGAATGAACTCTCTAGAATGGTGGAAGCTTATCTCTGAGAAGAGATGTGATGGCTATGCTCATTTTCAAGAATATGATGTTTGCAATGAGGCTCCAAATTCCTTTTTAATATAAATAAAATCCAAAACCCTAACCCAGGAAGATGAAACGCCAAAAGGTTTGTGGGCCCCGATGGGGGTAGTTGATACATCAATTTCCCGAGGGCTTAACTTTTACATACGATCTTTGTTTCGAATGCACGATAGCTCATTGGAAAGGTCTAGTCGAGAAGAAACATTCTAATCAGGCACATGATAGATAATTTGGCTATTACCTAGCCCCCCAAACGTCAAACAATTTTCATTTAAGGCCTCAAAATGGCCTTGGAATTTTGGGACCCAAAAAACTGTAGAAAAACTACCAAGATGGAAAGTTGTATTTCAATCTAGTGGAATATGTGGGTGGCCATCGATATCCACCTTGATCAATCCTCCCCACTTAGGAAGAAATGGTATCCATTGCATGAAGTTTCTAGGGAATATTTTGTTGAATCTGAACCTTGGTGAGTTACTTGCCTTGTTGAAGAAGTTGTCATTCTTAGCTTGTTGAAAGTTGTTATGAACCTATTGTTGGAGGGGTTGGATCTATTTAACTAATCTAGTTGCATGATATCCATGAGTGTGGGAGGACTCTCTTGGTGAATATGCAGCATGAAGAGCATGAAGGGATTTGTTAGAACTTCTCTTGACTAGGAAGTGTGGAGGCACCCCTGTATGTGCAGTAAGAATATCTTGGTGCTCTTCTACAATCTTGTTGATCTCTTCTATTAAATAGAAGTGTCTTGGGCTGAGGTTGTAGCAGTTGTAGTGTCCTTATCTTTTTAAGATATCATGAAGAGGATAAACTTTGTGGTATGAGAGATTACTTTGCGGCACTATTTTGTTGGGACAGTAGTCGGAACTACCTTTGGTATTGTTGAATGGGATAGCCTAACTCAAAGGGGGGGTGAATCAGTTAGATAAAATTTATTTCTTTTCTTTAAAACAGATTACTCAATGAACATAGATTATTCCTTTTACTATATGTCTTTGCTACAAATCATTCAGATCCATAATATGCACTCACATAAATAGACAACGACACAGAGATTTTCATGAGGAAACCCAAAAGGGAAAAACCTCTTCTTCTTCTGAATGAAAGGCAAGCTCCAACTTTTCTTTACATTCTTATTTTATCTGAGCTACAACCCAGATGAGGCTTCTACCTTTGTTTCTTCAGCACCTACTGAATGGAAGCTACAACTCCCAGATGTACAAGAACCAACTTGTACAAGAGACTTTTACAGTCTCCCCTTGCTCCTCCCTACCACCCTGGAATCCTTCTTTGTCACTAAGAACCTGCAAACCAACTCTTTATCTTCTTTGTCAAAGATTAAGCATTCAAATCCTCTATGTTTATATATTCATATTAGAATCCATTCTTGACCAAACCACCTAGATTGCTCAATATGTACATATGTCTTCTCTCCTTAATATTTTCTCTATCTTCATCATTTCTTCTCACTGTCCCTGTATAATTTTATTTCAGTTCATCTTAATTTACAGAAATGAATTTTAATTTTCTCCCCTGTATTTTTTTTTCAAAGCTTCAACTCTACCATAATTCTCTCTCCTATTACCCACAATTTCACTCGTATTTACCTTGTACATTAAGAGCATACACTGGAACCCTCGATCTTTGAAGATTCAGTTACAATAACTGAATAACTACCTTACAGTGATCATCATTGGCCAAGGCATCAAGAAGAATAGTATCCACACGATCAGTTTAAATATTTAATCAACATCATTCGATGAACATACATTTGTTTTGACTTTTCAGCATAGAATAACCCTCGAGCGCTTCGGCAAGACACTTGTGCTAAACCATATGTCCATTGGTTGTGACCATAGGCTAATCAAAATGCATTTCGCATTTCTCATTTCGACAATCATATGTTGAAGGGTCTCGACACTCCAAGTTGTGATCCCTGATATCTTCTTTTCTCTAATCAACGGCCCATAGCCTTTCGTGATCAGACAGTCCTGATCTCATCGGGACTTTGTGTTTCGCGATTTCATGTATCGTGATATCGAAGGTTGGAGCACCTCCTTTCTTTGACTTTTCAGTCAGCGAAAAGATTATCTGTGACCACGTGTCCTGCCCAAAGATGGAGGGTCCTCCTGCTTTCAAGAATTTATAACCTCGCTTCACCTTGCACTTTAAAGAACATTCAGGTTCTCCTGGATCTGACGATGGTCGGGCCGCGCACTTGAATCTAACACCCGAGATCCGTTCTCTTATACTGTGTGCTCCTTCCTTTTTGAATTCCCGAGTTCTGAAGGTTCCTTTCTGCTAACCACCGTGTAGTTGCTTCTCTCGATCTTATGGATTTAAGTTTGACATTAATGACAAAACCAAGCCCTGTGCAAACTGACCAACAAACTCCCCCTTTGGAATTGATGGAAAACTTTAAATATCTTCTCCCCCTTTTGACATCTATGGCAAAGGAAACAACCATACTCCACCTGAGAAATGAAAACCAACTGTAAAGATGTGTCATTTCAGCAGCAACTCCCCTTATCAAAATAGTCAATAAACTTGTGCAGTCTGATTTTACTATGAAGCCCTTGCAAAACTTTGAGAGTGAAATGAAATTACAGAGGTAAACCCCCAACTGATGCCTAAGACTGTCAAATTGAATTTTAGGTAAAGGTTTAGTAAATACATCTGCAATCTGATCCTTCGTGCCAACATATTCCAGTTTAATAACATTAGACATAACCTGCTCTCTTAGAAAATAAAATTTGATGGGAATGTGCTTTATTTTTTAATGCATAACAGGATTTTTAGAAATACTAATTGCACTGGTATTATCATAGAAGGTAGGTATAGGTTCATCATAATGAATATGGATATCTTCCAGCATCTGTTTCATCCATAGAACCTGAGTGCAACAAGTTGCAGCTGCTATGTATTCTACTTCAGCAGTAAACAGAGACATTGTTGATTGTTTTTTACTTGACCAACTTACAAGACATCCTCCAAGAAAAATTGTTGATCCGCTAGTACTCTTCTTGTCATCAACACAACCTGCCCAGTCAGTATCAGTGAAAGCATATAAATCAAGTTGATTACCTGTAGGATACCACAAACCATACTCTGTTGTCCCCTTAAGATATCTGAAAATTATTTTGACTGCAAGTAGTTGAGAAGTTTTTGGTGAAGCTTGAAACCTGCCAACTTGACAAACTGCATGCATAATATTAGGTCTTGTAGTTGTAGCATAAAGAAGACTACCAATCATAGATCTGTACACTATCTGATCAACATCTTTAGTATCATCAAACTTACTTAATTTATAGCTAGTAACCATGGGCGTGCCAATTGGTTTAGAATCTTCCATCTGAAATTTCTTAAGCATTTTGTTGATATACTTGGTTTGAGAGATGGAAATACTTTTATCATATTGAGTAATTTGCAAGCCTAAGAAAAACTTCATTTCTCCTAGCATGGACATCTCAAACTTTTTTTGCATACTTTCATCAAACTGTTTACTGAGCCTATCATCATCACTACCAAAAATGATATCATCTACATATATCTCAACAATGATCAGCCTATCATTTTCTTCTTTAATGTAAATATTACTATCAGTGTTACCTTTCATGAATCCTTGCTGCCTCAAGTAATTGTCAAGTCTGGAATACCAAGCCCTTGGTGCTTCCTTCAACCCATACAATGCCTTTTTCAACTTGTAAACATATTGTTCTGCTTCTTGTACTTGAAAACCATCTGGTTGTTCCATATATACTTCTTCCTCTAAATAACCATTCAAAAATGCAGACTTTACATCCATTTGGTAAACTTTAATGTGTTTAGAACTGGCATAAGCTAGAATCAGTCTAATGGATTCCATTCTTGCAACAAGAGAAAAATTTTCTCCATAATCTATTCCTTCTACCTGTGCATACCCTTTACAAACCAATCTAGCCTTATTTCTAGTTATTTTACCTACTTCATCCATCTTATTTCTGAAAACCCATTTAGCCCCTATGACATTCTTATTCAAAGGTCTAGGAACCAATTCCCGTGTCTTATTATTTTCTATTTGAATAAGTTCTTCATTCATTTCTTTTATCCAGTATTCATCTTTAATTGCTTCTTTAATGCTTTTAGGTTCAATCAGAGAAAGTAAAGATACATGTTCATGAGTTGAGGTGGATTCTTGCCTTCTGCTTCTTGTTCCAACACCTTCATTTAAGTCACCAATTATTTGTTCTTCAGGGTGATTTTTTTGTATTCTCTTGCTTAGACTCTTTGATGGAGTTGTGCCCTGTATCAAAGTAGGAATTAATTTTTCACTGTCAGTAGCCTTAGTTTCTTCTGTTTCACTTACTTCTTCATCCATCTTATGTTTGTCATATATTTCATGTATTTGTTGATCCTTTTGTTTAGATTTGGACTTCAAAAATGAGGACTCATCAAACCTTACATCTATAGATTCAACAATCTTTCTTAATCTGAAATTATAGCATTTATAAGCCTTTCTTGAACATGAATATCCAACCAATATGCCTTCATCAGTTCTAGAGTCTAATTTTCCCAGATCTTTATTAATTCTTTTAATGTAACACTTACTCCCAAAAATTCTAAAATGTTTTATGTTTGTTGGTCTTCCTTTCCATAATTTATAGGGTGTCTTATCAGTTTTATCTCTTAGCAAACTTCTATTCAATATGTATACAGCAGTGTGAACAGCTTGAGGCCAAAACATGTCATTCAATCTGGACTCATTTAACATTGTTCTTGCCATTTCCATAACAGTGATGTTTTTTCTTTGAACAACACCATTTTGTTGAGGTGTTTCCGTAACAGAGAAATGTCTTTTAATTCCATTTTCATCACAGTAATTGTTAAATTCTTTTGACACAGACTCTCCTCCATTGTCTGACTTTAAGCACTTAATCTTCATATCAATTTCATTTTTAGTCAATTCTTTGAAAACTTGAAAGCAGCTAAATGTTTCAGACTTCTTTTTCAATAAAAACAACCAAGTCATTCGACTAAAATCATCCACAAATAACTGAAAGTATCTTTCACCATTTAGGCAAGTTGTCCTCATAGGTCCACATACATTAGCATGTATTATTTCCAAAGGTTTTGTTGTAGAATATTCCTTTGTTTTAAACTTGACTCTAGTTTGTTTACCATGTTGACATTGTTTACAAATACAGTTGGAAAGATTCTTTATGACAGGTAAGTTCCTTATTGCCTCCTTTTTATTTAAATGAATCAGATTGTCAAAGTTAATATGCCCAAGTCTTTTATGCCATAACCAACTTTCATCTTCATATCCAAGATAGTAATTTTCATCCTTCTCATCTAAAATGTATATGTTATTTGATGTCCTTGTAGTTGTTCCAACTAACTGATTTGTTTTAACATTCCTGATTTGAAATTGTTTATAATCAAATATCATAAGATGCCCTTTATCACATGTTTGACTTACACTCAACAAGTTATGTTCCATATTTTCAACCAGTAAAACATTTTCATCCATTATGTCTTTGTTCAAACAAACAGTGCCTCTTCCAACTATTTGAGATGATTGATCATTACCAAATGTGACTGAACCTTCTTTTCTTTCATCTAAAGAATCAAAGATTTGTTTTCTTCTTGTCATATGTTTTGAGCATCCAATGTCCACAAACCACTTAACTTTCTGATCATCTTGTAAAGCAAGTTTGCACTCTTCAATTTCTAAATGATCATTATTCCTTTTCCAATAACTAGTTTTCTAATTTGTGTATTGGTTTATAACAGATTTTTGATAATTCATTAGATAGTTTCTTGAAATATGTCCAAAGTTATTACACCTATAGCATTCAAATTCAAATTTCAAAGCATCAAATATGTTATGTGAGTTGTTGACATTGCTCTGAATAGATTTATCATGTCTTCTTTCATATTCAAATCTAGATATGCCATGATTGTTATGTGCACTTATGTTTCTTGAAAAAACATTACAGAAAGTTGTTTTGTGTCCATACTTTAAAAAAAGAAACAGTAACCTTCAAACATGTTTTGTTGACTGCCATAATTTTTTCTATGCACTGTTGAAGCCTAATTATCTTCTTGCTTTTCTGATCCCTTTTGCTTGTATGTGTTTTTCTCATTTGTATGTTTTGTACCTGCTTTTTCAAGACTTGAACTAGAGCTTGCATTAGTAACTTCAGACCTATACCCAATTCCAGTCTTATCATAAGTTGATATTTGACTACAAATAATTTGATCCAACACGTGAGAACTATGATTCATGTTATTTTCTTGTACTTTCTTTCTTAATAAAACTACTTTAAATTTTAAACCTTCATTATCTTTTTTCCTTTTTTGTAAGTATATTATTTAGAGCTTCTTCAGTCACTCTAGCCTCTTCTATTTTGAGTTTTAAGTCAACTAACATGATCTCAGTGTTTTCAATTAAAATGTTTGACTTCTATAATTCTTGATCTAAATTGTTAATCTCTTTTGAATTGTTTGCATTCTCTTCTTACTTTCTTTAGTTCAGACAAAGCACTTACAAGTTCAGCTTCCAGGTCAACTTCACCTTCTTCTTCTTCAATAAGTTCATCATTTTGTTTTTCTATAGCCATAAAAAGTCTTATATCTGAACTTTCATCACTTTCATCTATATCTGAGGACTCACTATTATTTTTGATGAATTGACTTTTCTTTTTATAAGAATTTATTTGAAATGGCTTCTTATACATTTTCTTATATTCTTTGGTTTTGATGTTACTTTCTTCTTCTCCATCAGAATGTTTATTGAAAGGACACTTAGAAGAAAAATGCCCTATTCTACCACAATTAAAGCACTTGAGAGGAAGTTTACCTTTGTACTTGTCAGTACCTCTTTTTAGATTTTTGACAAAGTTAGCTTCTTCCATGTCTTCATCTGAATCCTCATGATTACTGGTTTATGTTTCAACCTTTTTCTTGTCCTTCTTTCTGCCTTGAAAGTTGCTTCCTTATTGGAAGGATTCTCATTAGATGTCCTCATCTCATATGATGTTAGTATTCCTTGCAACTCATCCATTAGTAAAGTAGCAATATTAGTTATTTCTTCTAAAGCAGATATTTTGGGATCAAATCTTGCAGGTAAAGATCTAAGCACTTTTGGCACAATAATACCATTTCCAATTGTTTCTCCTAAACCTCTCACAGTATTGACTACTTCATCAATATGTAAAAATTAGGTAGCTATATCTTCAGATTCTTCCATCTTTAAACTTTCAAATTGAATTCTATATGATTGTAATTTAGCATTCTTAACCTTAGTATCTCCTTCATATACCTTCTTCAGTTTGTCCCATAATTCTTTTGTTGACTCACAATGCATTACCTTAACAAATTATGAACCTGCCAATCCTCCAAGTATTGCATACATAGCTTTGGGAAATACTCTCATAGAGTTTCTTCCCTGCAACATCTATTGGAACTATTGTTGGAGCCTTATATTCATTCAACACAGCTTGCCAAACATCTACTCCTTGAAACTGTAAAAACAACTTCATCCTGATACTCCAGAAAGCATAATTATGTCCATCAAATAGAGGTAATCCATGTTTAGTAAAATCAGATTTCTTATCCATTATTGAAGATCAAACTTCCAATGATTAAACTGAATCTTGAAGTAACTTGCTCCGATACCAATTGTTGAACAGGATAGCCTAATTGAGAGGGGAGGGGGGGGGGGGTTGAATCAGTTAGATAAAATTTCTTTCTTTTCTTTAAAACAGATTACTCAATGAACACAAATTATGCCTTTTACTATATGTCTTTGCTACAAATCATTCAGATCAATTAATATGCACTCACATAAATAGACAATGACACAGAGATTTTCATGAGGAAACCCAAAAGGGAAAAACCTCTTCTTATTATGAATGAAAGGCAAGCTCCAACTTTTCTTTACATTCTTATTTTATCTGAGCTACAACCCAGATGAGGTTGCTACCTCTGTTTCTTCAGAACCTACTGAATGGAAGCTACAACTCCCAGATGTACAAGCACCAACTTGTACAGGAGACTTTTACAGTCTCCCCTTGCTCCTCCCTACCACCCTAGAATCCTTCTTTGTCACTAAGAACCTGCAAACCAACTCTTTATCTTCTCTATCAAAGATTAAGCATTCAAATCCTCTATGTTTATATATTCATATCAGAATCCATTCTTGACCAAACCACTTAGATTTATCAATCTATACATATGTCTTCTCTCCTTAATCTTTGCTTTATCTTCATCATTTCTTCTCACTGTCCCTATATAATTTTATTTCAGTTCATCTTAATTTACAGAAATGAATTTTAATTTTCTCCTCTGTGTTTTTTTTTTTCAGAGCTTCGGCTCTACCATAATTCCCTCTCCTATTACCCACAATTTCACTCGTATTTACCTTGTACATTAAGAGTGTACACTGAAACCCTCAAGCTTCGAAGATTTAGTTACAATAACTAAATAACTACCTTACAGTGATCATCATTGGCCAAGGCATCAAGAAAAACAGTATCCACACAATCAGTTTAAATATTTAATCAGCACCGTTCGATGAACGTACATTTGTTTTGACTTTTCAGCATAGAATAACCCTCAAGCGCTTCGGCAAGACACTTGTGCTAAACCATATGCCCATTGGCTGTGACCATAGGCTAATCAAAATGTGTTTCGCATTTCGGTAATCCTATGTCGAAGGGTCTCGACACTCCAAGTTGCGATCCCCGATATCCGCTTTTCTCCGATCAACGGCCCATGGCCTTTCGTGATCAGACGGTCCTGATCTCATCGGGACTTTGTGTTTCGCGATTTCACGTATCGCGATATCGGAGGTTGGAGCACCTCCTTTCTTTGAATTTTCAGTCAGTGAAAAGATGATATGTGACCACGTGTCCTGCCCGAAGATGGATGGTTCTCCTGATTTCTAGATTTTATAAGCCCGCTTCACCTTGCACTTTAAAGAACGTACAAGTTCTCCTAGATCTGACGATGATCGAGCCCCGCGCTCGAATCTAATGCCCAAGATTCGTTCTCTTCTACTGTGTGCTCCTTCCTTTCTGAATTCTCGAGTTCTGAAGGTTCCTTTATACTAACCACCATGCATCTTCTTTTCTCGGTCTTATGGATTTAAGTTTGACATTAATGACAAAACCAAGCCCTGTGCAAACTGACCAATAGGTATCTTTTAGATTTGACCCCCTAGAGTAACAATGATGCTACGGGTTCGAGACTCATAAATAGCATGATGCTTCCACATATATGGATGACCTAACAGAACATCAAAGACATCCAGTGGGGAAAAATCACACAGTAACTCATCCTTGAAGGGATTGATGTCATAAAACAGACAACACTAGTGGATGACACGAAGATATCGACCCTGACAAAGCCACCCAATGTTTTATGGATGTGGGTGTGTTGTTGTCAGCAAATCCAACTGCTTGACTACCTCTATTGATATTAGGTTCCTCTAGCTTATTCTATGAACAATAAAATGTAGTAGGGCCCCCTTCACCCACATCTATGAATGGAAGAAGTACCCCCCTCCTTAGGATCCTCTGGTTCTTCTGGTTGGATTGTTATGGTCCCGATGGTAGCAGTGGGTTCTACATTGATGATCTAGTTCCTTTATTATTTTGTAAATCATATTCTGAGTCAGGACTTGGCTCTTTTTCTTTGAGCTCGACCACCGATAATTGTTTTGATCAAAATTCATCAGTGTTGTGCCAAGGGATTTTGTGGAAATCGCACCACTTCCCAGTGTCCTTCATTGTCTTCTTGTTTTTCTTATTTTCCTGTGGATTGAACTGGTTGTCTTGAGGTTGGTAGTTTTGTGAGTTAGGTATTCCTTTATCATACTCTATTTGTTGCGTATTTGCAGACCCAAACTCCCACTTGTTTTGTTGCTTAAATTTTTGTTCAATTCAACATTGTATCTATAAGCGGCTCCCAGTGATGATATGTCCAGAAACTCCATTTAGGTTTGGATGTACCTGTGTAGAGCCCGCGGTATTTTAGAACAAGATGTCGCTTGGACTCTTTGATACCCAGCTTGGTGTGCAAGGTATGGAAGGTGTTTGTGAACTCTGACACTGTTTGGCCCCTCTCTTGATGTAGTGTGGTCCATCTCATGTAATGGTCGTCATAGTTTCCAACAGGGTAATATTGTTCATTGACCGCATCCATAAAAAAATCCCAAGTGGGCTCGACCCAAAATATTCCAGACTCCGCTATGGAATTTTTCTCCCGGTAAGTTTCCCACCAGTATTTCACATGGAAGACAACCTTAAGGAGCACAAAGGTGATATTTTCTCCATCGAAAAAATAGTTGACAGAGAAATAACCTTCTAGCAGATTTAACCATTTTTCCAAAGCATATGCATCTATCTGACCTTCAACATGGGAATATCAAAATTAACTTGTACCTTGAAAGGGGAGGTGCTTCCAAAGTGGTTTCTTGATGAAGATGCGTCTATTTTTGTCAGCAGTCGTTGAAGGATTTGGGCAAAACTCTCCATCATTGTTTCCCTCTGTCTCATGAGCACTTCCTCTAGAAATAGTTGAATAGAATATTTTTCTCATGTGTCTCTCTTTTCTTCCACCATGGGAATCTGATTGGGATAGTGAGAGTGGTTGTCCTCAAGAGAAACTATATCGAGACCCAACTCTTTATACCCTGACCTCGATAGGGACATGCACTAAGAAACGCCAAGGAGTAGTTTTCTATGATACCACCAATACAAATTATTTTGATAACGAAATAAACATGGAGATATAAAAATGAAATACACATTAATATTGAAAGAAATAGAGAGATATAATAATACATAATTTCTATTAATGAGAAAAATGTATAGAACTATAAAAATACAGAGTGAATGAACTCGATAGAATGGTGGCAGCTTATCTCTAAGAATAGATGTGATGCCTACTCACATTCGCAAGAAGATGATGTTTACAATAAGGCTCCAAAGGCCTTTTTAATATAAATAAAATCCAAAACCCTAACCCCGGAAGATGAAACGCCAAAAGGTTTGTGGGCCCATATGGGGGTAATTAATACATTAACTTCCTGAAGGCGTAACATTTGCATAAAATCTATGTTTGGGGCACATGATAGCTCATTGGGAAGGTCTAGATGAGAAGAACACATTTTGATCGGGCCTAGGATAGATTCTTCACATATCGTGTGGTCCCCCAAAAGCAAAAAAACGTCGTTTAGGGCCTCAAAATGGCCCCAGAAGTTTGGGACCTGAAAAACTGTAGAAAAATTGCCAAGGTGGAAAGTTGTATTTTGAGCTAGTGGAATAGATGGGTGGCCATCGATATCCACCTAGATCATTAGGCCTAATAAACAAATGGTAAATTCATTAGGTTGGGTAAGTCAAGAGGAAGAGAGTTGGTGGAAATTGGGATATGTGTAGGAGAAGGCCAGTGGTATTATGTATATGTTTTGGGTTGGAGTGCCTATGTATTTGTGGTTTTGGGTCCAGAGTGGCTATGTATTTATATTTAGGTAGGATTTCATGTGTGATATTAGTTTGGAGAGCCTATATTTTGATTAAATGCTAAAGATCCTAACATTGTAATTGTATGTGCACCTAGTGGTGTTGTGCACTAAGAATAGTGAAAAAATAAGGGGGAGGGGAATGTAACATCCCTAGTTTTAATCCCTACAAATTATAATGTAATTGTGTAACTATCATTAGCATGGTGAGTTGTTATGGTAGGTCGGAGAGATCATATTGATCTAATGTGGTTGGGGGCCAAATGGTATATTATGTGCATTGAAATAAATAATAAAATTAATAATCATTAGATGTGATACAAAAGAGATGAAGAATGATGGGGGGCTATGATTCCACAACAGAGAGGGATCCAAGGGAGGGAATTATTCATGGGTATTAATCCAACCCACATTCCTAAAATTATTATCATTGTGTATAAACTTCTATTTGATGTCGAGTGTTCCCAAAGCCAATCATTTAAACTCATGTAAGAGGGTGGGTGTGATTAGTCACATCACATAGTCATTGGGGAGCATGGGTTGAAGTACAATCATATTTGGGAAGAGTGAGAGTCAAGCAAGAAAGGGAAAGAGAAGGAAATTTGTATGGAGAATAGGGACAATTTTTGCATGCATATTTTGGGAAGCAAAGGAAGAGATGAGTGTGGGAAGAGAACAAACCATCATGTGCTTGAAGCAAGTCATTATTTGGTTGTGTGTTATGCTAGAAATAGGGCTTGTGTGCCTGTAAAACATGTTGTAATCATGCAATGCATATTCTTGATGAGGAAATGGCTCAAGATCCTGATGAAGGATGTTGTGATCACTCCTGAAATAGTTGAGAGTTCCTGAAGTCCCTAGCCAAGATATTCCTAGATAACTTAGTGCATTGGAATCCTTGATAAATGAATGGTACAACCTGAGGGACTGAGAGTAATGAAAGGGGTACATTCCTTGGGTTGTGTAGGTTGTGGGGAAGAGAGAGTTGGTAGATTGGAACTGTTGTAGGAGTAGAGCCTAGGTTTGGGTTGTTGAGTGTGGGGAGTGGACATCCAAAGGGATAGATCTCCTTGTGGACTCATAGCCTCAACTCAGGGGTGGAATGTTATTGAGATTTGGAGCAGTTGTGCCTATGGATGGGAGGTTCATCCTTTGTATCCATCCAGTTGGATTACATTTATAAATAGATAAGTGTTCCTATTGTGTTATTTATTATTATTCCGCTATGTAAATGATATCTGAATGTTGTGTTATGTTTTATTGGGTTTGCATGCATTCATGAATTTATAAGTGTTGTAGATGCATGTATAGATCGACATGTTGTTGTTGTAGTTTTTATGGGCCTACTTCCCATTAGCTTTCTATTATATGTATGAGGAATTTT
>ML807805.1:254433-289182 GCA_009831015.1 Picea engelmannii
AAACTAAATTTAAAAAACCATTTAAAAAAAAAAAACTAAAAAAAGATTAAAAACATTAAAAAAAAAAATTAAGATTAAAATTAAAAAAACAAAACATTAAAAAAATTAAAATACAAGTTTAAGTTTAAAAAAATATTTAAAAAGTTTGGTTAAATTTAAAATTTAGAACAAAACGGGGGGGAGGGGGGTGATGTCGGGCATCGCCCCTCCCTAGACCTGACTTCCAACATGCCATATAATGCATGCATTGCAACACAGTGTGGGGGGGAGAGGAGCGATGTCAGGCATCACCATTTCCCATCCATGGTTGCTAGCTTGACATACAACGCGTCATATGGCAGGTTGGCAACCAAGGCCGGGGACGTGCATCGCCCCCTTCCCTCCCTTGAAATGCAATGTTGGGGAGGAGGAGGGAGATGTCGGGCAATGCCTTTTCCCATCCTCGTCTACTATCCTTCCATATGATGCACGTCGTATGGCAGGCTGGCAGTTGGGGCAGAGGAGGGGTGATACCCAACATCTCCCCCCTCATGCTCTGTTTCAATGCAATGTTGGGGGGAGGGGGGTGGTGTCGGGCATCACTCCTCCCCAATCCCGACTTTAAATATTTTAATTTTACCAATATTTTTAATTTAAACTTTTGTTTTCTAATTTTTTTAATGTTTTTTTTTTTAATTTAAATTTTAGTTTTAAAATTTTTAATGTTTTTTTATTTTAATTTTTTTTTAGTTTTATTTTTTTCCATATTTTTTTATTTGTTTATGTTTTTCTCTCGTATAGATTTTGATTTTATTTTTATTTTTAAAGTTGGGTTTCAAGTTTTTTTAGGTTTTTTTTCATTTTTTCATTGTGGTGTTTTAGTTTTTTTCGTAAATTTTTTTGTTTAAATTTGTGTTTTTGGGTTTTACTTAAAAAAAACTGATTTATTTTTATAGTTTTATGTTTCTTTCACTTAAAAAAAAAATTAAATTTGGGTTATGATTAATTTTTTAAATGTGCGTTTTTTTCTTCATTTAAAAAAGAATATCATTTGTAGACTTTTTTCAATTTTTTTTATTAAACGAATTTAAAATTTTGGGTTACGAGTTTTATTTTTTTTAAACGTGAGGTTTTTTTTATTTTTTTTTAAAACTAGTTTGTAGGTTTTTTTTCTTTTCTATTTATTTATTTTTAATTGTAAATTTAAAAATATATATAATTAATTAATTAATTAATTCTCAAGTGATGGTCTAGGAACCAATTTTGAATTTTTGAAATGCGATGGTACAAGTTGTCAAGGCCAATATTTCAGTCAAGTCGTAATTTTAACCCCCCCCAAGAAAGTTGGTGCTACTGGTTTTGTCACTTTGAAATTCGAGAGACAACTTTAATGTTTCTTTTCCAATTGTCAAGGCTGTGATTTTAAACAAGTCAGAAATTTAACCGCAAAAAAGAAAGGGGTGCTACTAGTAGCACCACTTTTTGATTTTGGGGTAAAAACAACACCTCTAAAAAATGATAACTTTGAAGAGTTCTCGTTAAGTTGGTAACTTTGTTACCACTGCTTCCCATTCTAAAAACCACTCCATCCAAAGATAAGGCTCTTCTATGGACTTCTTCTTCTCGCTACACTTCATTTTTATAGGGCCATATATACTTATATGTGTGACGGTGTTGGCTTATTGTGTTCAAGTGGTCATTCCTTTTGAACCTTTCCTCTCCAAAGTGGAAGGTGGCTAGGGCTTCTTCCTTTGCAATTACTTCCTTGAAATCCTTGAATATATAATCCCCTACATGGAATAGTAATGGAGTCCAAATCGCTTTCTTGTCATGAGAAAGTGATGCCCCAACTCTAGGTAGATGAGTTTAATATGCTAATTCTTATAGAGATCATTTATTCAATATGAACTTGAGAAATAGATGGGGAGCTTTGGTGGATCTGAATATTTTGATGTAATTTCCTCTATCTGTGACATACTAGTTACCAACTTCACCAATTTTATGCATGAATTTTTCTGACATACATTTCGCAGGCTCACAAAAGATTATTCTATATATAGGAGCTATAAAATTCTTGTATATGTTCGTGTAATGCGATTTGAAGTGATGCTCCCATATAATATAGAAATAAACATGTATGGGTGCTTCATTTGGCTTCCATTTCCATCCCATCCCTCGAAAAATATTTTCCATGCAAGTGAAGTCCAATAGGTAAGAGGACATTGTCGATGCATGGTAGCATCGGATAGGTATTTCCACACAGGTCTAAGTGTTTAGGCATGTGGAAATCATCCAAATCCTTCTATCCTTGAATTAACTTTAATTAAATGAATTATTAAAGTAAAGTGTTTTTATTAATTAGTTGATTTATTTAAGGAAATGCTAAAAGTAATTAGCATTTAATCTTAGCCATTGATCTCAAGTGAGGTGAGAAGTAATCTCAACCATCAATAACTTTGGATATTATTGTTAGGTTGTAACTCAAGATTATAAAAGAAAGCCTAGGGTGAAGGAGAAAAGACACATAACACTTGACAGGACTTGACAGAGAAGAGAAGGACTTTTGCTCAGAGAGCTTCGATCATGAAGGACTGTGATTCAAGGAGATATTGTATAAGTGGAGAAGGAATTCCATCTAGAGATCAGGTCAAGAAGAAGAGATAACAGAGGCAGTTGCAAGTGGGTTTCAACAAATAGAAGTTATAGGAAAGGGTTGCATCGTACGAAGTTTTTCGTATAGTCCTTGAGGTCATGTACACATGAATTAGTGGAGACATGGGCATATATGTGGGATTACTAAAGGAAATGCACATACACCTAGAAAAGTGTGCAGATCTGGGTCATACAGCGGAACAAACTTTGCCAAGTTTGTCTGTAGTTGTATTTCCCTCAGTGGGCCATTATCCTTGTTACTAGAGCCTTGATTTTATCATAATAAAATCATCTCAGCACTAGTTTTCCCTCCGAGATTTTTCCAGGGTTATCTACCCAAAAATATTTTTGTTTATGTGTGCATGATTTGGTTTCTAGTTTTTCTTTCGGTATCTTTATTGATTTTAATATTCCAGTAATGTTTTTTTTGTTTTGTGAGATACTAATCTATTTTGCAATAAGGAAATCACTAGACAACAAGATACCTAGGATTAGATTAAGGATTTCAACATGGTATCAGAGAACATACTCTAAGATGAATCCATATCTTAGATCCATAGAAATCGATAGTAGATCTATGAGATCTGTAGGAGATCTTAGCATATCCATAACTAGAAAGAGGAAATCAAATGATAGATTTTAGGAAAACAATCATACTGAGGAAACACTATGGTTTTGCATTTTTATGAAGTTGTACACAGGTTGCAGAAGGAACATGTGCGTACATACGTAAGCGTCTTTGGAGATAATCACATATACATGGGTTGCACTAAGCACATGTGCATACATATGTGGGTTCCAGTAAGGGAAGTTGTGTATATACATGGGGTTAAATTGTGAGAGGTGCGTACAAGTTATTATAGGTCAGTACCAGGTCAGTTTCTGTATCAGGTTATTTTCAGGGAAGTTTATCAAGTCTTAGGGATGGAAATAACACCGTTGAGAGTTCAAGACAGATTAGATGGAGCATCCAACTTCCTATCGTGGAAAGCAAGAGTAATTTTGTCATTAAAGGTGTATGACCTTTGGGAGTTAATGGAAAAGGATTTTTTTCCACCAACAAATCTGATAGATTTAGCATCTCACAAGAAGAAGGAGATCAAAGTGGAGAGGGTCATGTTGGATTTGTTAAAGGATCATCTAATTTCTCACTTATCTTAGAAGAAGATGACTAAAGAGATGCTTGATTCCTCGGTAGGTTTATTCTAGAGCACTAACATGAATAGGAATATGGTCTTAAGGAATAAACTCAGATCGATGTAGATGTCTAGATTTGATGATGTTACTATCTAT
Source organism: Picea engelmannii (assembly GCA_009831015.1). Lineage (NCBI taxonomy): Eukaryota > Viridiplantae > Streptophyta > Pinopsida > Pinales > Pinaceae > Picea > Picea engelmannii. The sequence goes on from ML807805.1 coordinate 258,358, forward strand.
TTCATGAGGATCACATAGGTACATGATCATCTTCCAGCCATAGGGGATAAAGTAGAGGATGTAGAGCTCGTGAATGTGGCATTGAATGGTATTCCCAAGTCATGGGAACCATTTTTCAAGGAAGTCTATGCTTGGGAACATCTTCCAGATTGGAAGATACTTTAGTATGATTACATCTAGGAAGAGACTCGGGAGGAGTCTAAGAGAAACAAGTAGGGAAGTAGTGATGATAACTTGGCCCTTAATAGTAAGACAAGGTAGGGAAAAGGAAAGAGTTCTAACAAGAAGGGTAACAATGATGGAGGTTCATCATAGCCAAGAAATAAGAAGGACATGAGTAAAATCAAATGCTTCTCATGTCATAAGAATGTACATTATGCATCTCAGTGTCTATAGAAGAAGAAGGGTAAAGGAAAGACACAGACAACTGCATAAACAGAGACGTAGCTTGATGAGTTTGCAGTGACATTTGAGAATTATTTATCACTAGTTTCTTCCCTTTCTACTAGCATGGCTACCAGGAGTGTGTGGTACTTGGACAATGGTGCGTCTCATCATATGATAGAATCGCATGATATATTTAGCAGTCTAATGAAAAGGGACTCAAATTTCCATGTGGAGCTTGGTAATGATTCCAAGTATGCAGTGAAGGGAGAGGGAAAAGTTACACTCCATATTGAGTCAGGAGGTTCATTAGATTCCCATGATGTGCTTTATGTACCAGGTTTGAAGAATAATTTTCTTTGAATCTCAGCTATGAAGGACAATGGTTTTGACGTTACTTTTCAGAGAGGGAAAGTAATCATCTGTCCAAATAAATCTAGAACAAACACAGCGATGGTTGTTTTTTATGATTACAGCTACATGAGACATCCTCCAGGACACAGACTAAGTGATTTGACCTGAGAGAGAGCCCATGAGTTGGGTTTGCCCATGAGATGGGTGTGTGGTTCCTCTCTGAGACAGAGATGGAATGTTGTGCCCCTGTGTGAGGTGGTGAATCACATGAGCTGGGTGTGTTGTTCCTCTCTGAGACAGAGATAGAATGTTGTGTGCCCTTGGGTAGGGAATCCCATGAGTTGGGTGCATTGTTCTAAAACAGAGATGAAATGATGTATTAGCATCCTCTATGTAGAGATTTAAGATGATGTGATACTCCAGATGATTCTCTTGTGTAACGCAGTGAGAAAGAAGATCTGTTGAGTTGGATGTGCATGTGGTTGAGCACAGGTGAACATGATCCTAGTGGCTGAGCACTAGTGAGTGTGGTTCTCATGTGACACGTAATGAGATAGAGATGTGTAAATCCTTGTGGCTGAGACCATATGGATGAGCCCCTAGTGGTTGAGCACTAGTGGGTGTATGAGATCCCTTTCTATATTGTACAAGAGTCAGACTTACCTATAACCCTATTTGTGATGTAAAGGGTACAGGTCAACCCCACCATAAAGAGAAATATAATTAATATGGTAATTATTAATTATATTATAAGTTATTGAGGTCGGCCCTATTGTGCCAATAGACACTATTGTTGACAGGTTCAATCTAATATAAATAAAGGTAAAATTCCTTATTGAGGAATCATATCACAAGTGTGAGTTTGGAAATTTCAGCAAACACTTGTTCTTGGGAATAGTGTGCACCTCTCTTGGGAGCTAGTCTTCTAGGGTTTGTGAAGCACCCTTTTGTGTGCTAGCTATTTATGGTGGTGGAGGTATTTATCTTGAAGAATATAGCAAAGGATTGATTGGGTTTTCTTCCCTTGAGTAGAAGGGTTTTACAGGATTCTTCTTGTGTACTTGTGCATGGTGTTTCTTCTTGTGATCTTGGTTGCTGCAAAAAATTGTTTATGGTTTAAGTAAAATGCTAAAAATGGAATGAAATTCTTGCTTAAGCCTAGCTTATTAAAAAAATAGCATGGTATCAAAGCATAGGTCTTGAAGAACCCATTGCACAAGAAAATTTTAGTCATCCTTTCTCTTCTGCAAAACCATACGACCCTCCTAGGGTTTCCAGAAAATCTGTACGTCCTACTTTTTTTTGAGGAGTTTCAACACTTTCCACTTGGACGTTGGGGAAAAAAAGTGTATAGGAGTGTACAGCCTCCTCCAGTGCAGCTCCAACAAGCTTCAGATTGTATTTCTGAGCATTTTTACTTTTTGGCCCTAGGGTTTCTAGGGTTTCGCTAATTTCTGCATAAATTTTAGAATTAGGGTTTCTGCAACTCATTGAAGGAGCTCTTCAGCTCACCAGTGCTCTCCTCTCTTTCAGAGTCTTATTTTTGGCATTCATAAGTCCAACAAAATCTAAAAGTGCTAGCCTAGCCTAACTGTTAGGTTTTCTAGCCTAGTTCACAAGGGTTGGTGAAGAATCTAAAATTATGATGAACAGAATCATGATGGAAGACAAGCTTGATAGATCAAGCAAACTCGGTTCATGCAAGCCAAGACCTCAAGGAGATGAAGAAATCAACATCTCAACACTTTCAGGTATGGTCCCTACCAATGATAATACTTGGTTAATTGACAATGGTGCCTCCAGGCACATGACCGGTTTTAGAGATCGCCTAATAAATTTTGTTGAGAAAGAGACACATCTACATGTTGTCCCTGGAGATGATGCTAGATATAATGTGAAAAGGGTTGGAAATTCTACCTTCCATCTAGATTCAAATATGAATATTCAACTAAGAGAAGTATTATATGTACCTAGAATGAAGAGGAACCTTGTCTCCATTTATGTCGAAGACAAAGGCTACAAGGTTACCTTTTCAGAAGGAAGAGTTATTGCATGGCACAAAGACTCACATATAAATTATGCCAAGGTAATTGGTGTTCGAGACAATAGCTTGTATAGATTAACCATCAGAACAGTATAGGCCCTACTACATGACACTATCATCTTGAGTGAGCTATGGCATAGAATACTTGCTCACATTAATTATAGAGCTCTCCCAACTCTAGGGAAGATGGTAACAGGCCTTCCAAATATACAGATTCAGCATAAAGGTTTTTGCAAAGGTTGTGTTCTTAGAAAGAATGTTAAAGGATCCTTCTTGAGCAGTGACAATAGATCCAAGGAAATCTTGGACTTGATTCATTTAGATGTGTGTGGGCCAATGATTGTTGCATCTCTAAATGGGTACTTGTACTATGTACTCTTCATAGATGATCACTCTCGGAAAACTTGGATTTATTTCTTAAATAACAAGGATGGAGTCCTTGCAAAATTTCAAGAATTCAAAGCTCGGGTTGAAAACCTGACTGGAAGAAAGATCAAGCTACTAAGATCAGATAATGGATGAGAATACACCTCCAAAGATTTCATAAATTTATGTATTGAACAAGGGATCAAGAGGGAGTTCACAGTCCCTTACAACCCTCGGAAAAATGAGGTTGCAGAGAGGAAAAACAAAACTATCATCGAGGCAACCAAAGCAATGATACATGATCAGAGTCTACCTATGACTCTATAGGCAGAAGCATGCATGACAACAATGTATGTTCAAAATAGGAGTCCTCATCAAATCTTGAAGAACATTACTCTAGAAGCAACCTTCATCGGAGTGAAGCCTAATATTGGACACTTCATAATATTTAGGTGTCTAGTATATTTTCATGTACCCAAAGAGAAGGGATCTAAGCTAGACCCTTTAGGGAGAAAGGGAACATTTGTAGGATACATTGAATCCTCAAATGAATATCGGATCTACATACCTGGTCAAAGACAGATTGAAAAAAGCAGAGATGACACTTTTGAAGAAGAGATAGCCTTCCAAAGATCCATAGAATCTCAGATGGAAATTGATAGTGAGACAATGCCTTCTCCCCCTTCCGCAGTTCAGAGGGATACATACATTATTCCAGTTGATCCAGTTGCTCCAGCCAGTCTAGTTGCTCCAATTGACATGTCGAGAGATATTACATTGGGACATAAAAGGCTTTCTTGGGCTCGAAAAACTCTACAGGAAGTAAAGGGACATACAACCCCTCGAGGGACAACTAGAGAGAGCAACAGACAAAAGAGATTCTCAAGCTACCTTTCATCCATGAGTCACATCATTGACTCTGAGCCTTCTTTTCATGGAGAAGCTTCAGGTGAACATGTATGGCAATATTCCATGACAGAAGAATATCAATCTATATTGAAAAATGATGTATGGGATATTGTTCCAAGACCAGAGGGAAAGTCTGTAGTGACTTCCAAATGGATTTATAAAATCAAACATGCAGTTGATGGAAGCATCAATAAATACAAAGAGAGATTTGTATCCAGAGGGTTATCGCAAGTAGAGGGAGTTGACTATGATGAGACATTTTCTCCAGTAGCCCGATACACTTCCACTCATTCGATCATTGCACTAGCTTCTTCCATGGGTTGGAAGCTACATCATGTGGATGTAAAGACAACCTTTCTCAATGGTGAAATGGAGGAAGAAGTTTATATCGAGCAGCCAGAAGGATTCGTTATACACAACGAAAAATCTCATGTGTGCAGGTTGAAGAAAGCCATGTATGGACTAAAGAAAGAACCACATGCTTGGTACGAGAAAATGGATGGATTCCTCATGAGTTTGGGCTTCAACAAGAGTGTTGTTGATCCAAACCTTTATTATCACATTAATGGCAATGAGTTATTGATCTTGGTCTTATATGTGGACGACCTTTTCCTCACCGGGTCAAAGAGACTCATTGTTGAATGCAAACAAGCATTGACTGCTAAATTTGAGATGACGGATTTAGGCTTGATGCATTACTTTTTGGGACTAGAAGTATGGCAGAGGACAGATGAGATTTTCCTAAGTCAAGGAAAATACACAGTGGAGATATTTAAAAGTTTCAGTATGATATAATGCAAATCCATGCTTACACCAATGGTGATGGATTTGAAGAAGATGATTGATGTTGATTCAGGAGAGATTGATCCACACTTTTACAGATAGTTGATTGGATCACTGATGTATATAGTTAACAGAAGATCGGATATATGTTATGCAGTGAATGTGCTTAGCAATTCATGAGCCAACTGAGACAGACTCACTGGATAGCAGAAAAACATGTACTGAGATACCTATGAGGCACAGTTGGTTATGTCCTAAGATATGCCTTCACTATAGACTTGAGCCTGCAAGGATATGTCGATGAAGATTCGACAGGGAGTGTAGTGGACCGGAAGAGCACCTCTGGTTGTTTCTTTACTTTAGGGTATGCCATGGTTTCCTGGTGTAGTAGAAAATAGATCTCTGTGACATTGAGTACCGCAGAGGCAAAGTACATCGCATTGAGTGTGGCAGTCCGCGAAGTAGTGTGCCTTCACAAAATTCTGACTGATTTATTCGATCATGAGATGGATCCTACTACTATTCATTGTGATAACCAGAGCTATGTGAATCTCTCTGAGAACCATGTGTTTCATGATAGATCGAAATGCATCGAGATAAAATATCACTATATCAGAGACATGGTGCAGAGGAAGACAGTACACGTGAAGTACCTTCCTACCCATGAGTAGATCGCAGATATCTTCACCAAACTTCTTGCCAAGATGAAGTTCGAGTACTTCCATGAGAGACTTGTCCTAGTGGAGAATGCCTCCCTAAATGAGAGGGGGTGTTGATGATTAAAGTTGCGTGAGACATCCTCCAGGACACAGACTAAGTGATTCAACCTGAGAGAGAGCCCATGAGTTGGGTGTGACCATGAGATGGGTGTGTGGTTCCTCTCTGAGACAGAGATGGAACATTGTGCCCCTATGTGAGGTGGTGAAGCCCATGAGCTAGGTGTGTGGTTCCTCTCTGAGACGGAGATGGAATGTTGTGTGCCCCCATGTAGGGAAGCCCATGAGTTGGGTGCATCATTTTGAGACAGCGATGAAACAATGTATTGGCCTCCTCTGTGCAGATAGTTGAGATGATGTGATACTCCAAATTATTCTCATGTGTAACATAGTGAGAAAGAAGATATGTTGAGTTGGACGTGCCTGTGGATGAGCATAGGTGAAAGTGATCCTAGTGGCTGAGCACTAGTGAGTGTAGTTCTCCTATGAGACGCAGTGAGATAGAGATGTGGAAATACTTGTGGCTGAGCATAGATGGATGAGCCCCTAGTGGTTGAGCACTAGTGGGTGTATTATATCCCTTTCTATATTGTACAAGATTCAGACTTACTTGTAACCCTATTTTTGATGTAAAGGGTACAGGTCGGCCCCACCATAAAGAGAAAGATAATTAATGTAAAAGATAATTAATATGGTAATAATTAATTATATTATAAGTTATTGAGGTCAGTTATGTTGTGCCAATAGACACTACTATTGACAGGTTCAATCTAATATAAATAAAGCTAAAATTCCCCATTGAGGAATCATATCACAAGTGTTAGTTTGGAAATTTCAACAAACACTTGTTCTTGGGAAAAGTGTGCACCTCTCTTGGGCGCTAGTATTTTAGGGTTTATGAAGCACCCTTTTGTGTGCTAGTTATTTATGGTGGTGGAGGTCTTTCTCTTGAAGAATATAGCAAAGGATTGGCTGGGTTTTCTTCCCTTCAGTAGAAGGGTTTCCCAGGATGCTTCTTGTGTACTTGTGCATGGTGTTTCTTCTTGTGATCTTGGTTATTGCAACAAATTGTTTATGGTTTAAGTAAAATGATAAAAATAGAATGAACTTCATGCTTAAGCCTAGCTTATTAAAAAATCAACAGTCGTTGGGTTTAGAGAAGGCACTTTATACAGGTTTCAAGGTAAGCCTATTCAGGATTTGGTACATGACAGTGACAACCTATGTGAGTTGTGGCACAGAAAGTTGGGACACCTACACTACAAGGCATTGCCAATTATGAGGGGGATTGTTACAGGTATTCCAAAGTTCAATATTTAGAAGTAGGGAGTGTGTAGAGGATGTGCACTTAGCAAGAATTCCAATGCTTCTTTTCCATGCAATGAGAGTAGGTCCAAGGGGATCTTGGATCTTATACATTCATATTTGAGTGGGCCGATGTCAATAGCATCAATACAAGGATCATCATACTATGTGACATTTATTGATGACTTTTTGAGTAAAACCTGGATCTTCTTTATGAAGACCAAGGATGAGGTATTCAATCAGTTTCAAGAGTTTAGAGCTCAGGTGGAGAACTAGATAGAGAATAATATCAAGGTCTTGAGGTCGGATAATGGCGGAGAGAACACCTCCAATGACTTTAAGGATTTATGCAAGGAGGCATGTATCAAGAGGGAGCTATCAGTCTCATAAAACCCTCAACAAAATGGGGTTGCAAAGAGAAATAATCGATCCATTACTTGTTTTTCCAAGGATATGATAAATGAACATGATTTTCCTATGTTTATTTGGATAGAGGCATGTATCATGGAAGTATATGTGCAGAACATGAATCCTCAAAGGATATTTGGGGATAAGAATACGAAGGAGGCATTCTTGGGAGTGTAGCTAGAGATAGGACATTTGAGGATATTTGGTTGTCCAATCTACATCCATGTTCCTGTGGAGTAGAGGAAGAAGTTGGAGTCTTCAGGACATATGGGTATATTTGTGGGTTATAGTGAGACCCCAAAGGCTTATAGGATCTTCATTCCAATGAAGGAGAATATAGTTGTGAGAAAATATGTTTAGTTCAAAGAGAACTTGGCATATAATAGATCTTAGGAGTCATCAACAGTGATAGAGGATGAGGAGCATCAAGCTCTAACTGATGGGAAATAGTCAATAGTTCATACTTCAAGTGGGGAGGAAGATTTATCCCCTTCCAATATTGTTAGGATACCTAGGTGGCTATTTCATACATTGAGGGATGATGGTGAGGCTCCTAGGAATGTGGTCAAAGAGTGCAAGCCTTCTAGGAAGTTTCCAAAATATATGGAACTTATTTGTAACGTCATTTATGTTGAGCCTTCTAGTTTTGTGGAAGTGACAAATCAAATGGTATGGAAGGATTCCATGGTAGAGGATTACTCTAGTATTATGAGGAACTATGTTTGGGACATAGTTCCAAGACCAGAGGGTAAGTCAGTTCTAATTTATAGGTGGCTCTACAAGATCAATCATGTTGTAGATGGTAGCACCGAGAAGTTCAAGGTGAGGTTTCTGGCGAGAGGGTTCTCCTAGAAACAGGGAGTGGACTACGAGGAGACATCTGCGCAATTCTCTAGGTATGCTTCTATTCAAGTTGTTATTTCTATTACTTTGGTTATGAGGTGGAGGATACATCAGATAGATGTGAAAACATATTTCCTCAACATCATAATTGAGAAGGAAGTATGCATAGAGCAACCTCAGGGCTTGGAGGTACATGGGAGGGAGTCTCATGTGTGTATACTTAAGAAATCCTTGTGCAGACTCAAACAGAAACCTAGGGCATGGTATTCTAGGATTGGAAGACACTTGCAGAGTATGGGCTTTACCAAGAGTGATTTGAATCCTAATTTGTACTTCATACTTGTTGGGTCTGATCCACTCATCCTTGTTATGTACATAGATGAATTGTTTCTCACAGGTATAGAGGAGCTTATTGGAAGGTGCAAAGAAGATTTATCTATTTATTTTGAGATGAAGGACATTGGATTGATGCATTATTTCTTGGGTTTAGAAGTATTTCACGTATCAAGTGAGATATTCCTTGGATAGGGGAAGTATGTAGTTGATATCTTGTAGAGATTTAGGATGGAGGATTGCAAACCGATGGTTGCATCTATGGTTACCAATCTGAAGAAGGTGGTGACTTTAAATTCATAGTTGGTATATCCTAGGATATATTTGGCATATGACAGGATCCATGATGTATTTGGTCAACACCATGGAAGATATATGTTTTTTTGTGAATACCTTGATTCATTTCATGGTGGATCCAAGGCAGGTACATTGGGTAGCAACAAAGCATGTGCTCAGATACTTGAGAGGTAAAATGGAGTATGTATTGAGGTATCTTGGAGGAGATGGAGTGGAGTTGTAAGGATTCTCAAACTCATATTGAGCAGGGAGTGCAGTAGACAGAAAGAGCACCTCGGGGTGTTGCTTTATCTTGGGATCAACAATGATTACTTGGATCAGCGAGAAGCAGAATTTTGTAGCGATTGGTTCAGCAAAGGCATAGCACAGGTCATCGGGTATGACTAGTTGTGAAGCCATTTGGATTCAAAAATTGCTTACATGTTTATTTTGTTAGGATTTGTAGCCTACGGTGATATACTGTGATAATCAAAGTTTTATTAAACTCTCAAAGAATCCAATATTCCATGGCAAGTCCAAGCATATAGAGATCATATACCACTTCATTCAAGATAGGATCCAAAAGTGAGAAACTAATCTTCAGTATATTTCCATAGATGAGAAAGATGTAGATATTCTGGCCAAACCCTTGGTTAAATAGAAGTTTGTGTTCTTCATAGAAAAACTTGGAGTGGTGCATAATACCTTCCTCGCTAAGAGGGAGTGTTGATGCATGGTAGCATTGGATAGGTATTTCTACATATTACTAAGTGTATAGACATGTGGAAATTATCCAAAGCCTTCTATGCTTGACTTTACTTTAATTAAAGGAATTATTAAAGTAAAGTGTTTTTATTAATTAGCAAGAGTTATTTAAGGAAATGTTAAAATAAATTAGCATTTAATATTATCCATTGATCTCAAGTGAGGTGAGAATTAATCTCAACCGTCGATCACTTTGGAGATTAGGGTTAAGTTATAAATCAAGATTAGAAAAGAAAGGTTGGAGTGAAGGAGAAAAGACACATAACACTTGACAAGACTTGACAAAGCATATAAGGACATTTTCGTAGAGAGATTCGATCAGGAAGGACAATGATTCAAGGATATCTTGGATAGGTGGAGAAGGACTTCCATATAGATATAGGGTCAAGGAGAAAAGTGAAAATAGGCAGCCACGACTGCGTTTCAGCAGATTGAATCCATAGGAAAGGGTTGTGTCGTACATATTTTTCAATATAGCCCTTGAGGTAGTGTATGTGGGCGCCAGTGGAGACAGGAATGTATACGTAGGATTACTTAAGGAAAGACATGTACACCTCGAAAAGTGTTTATATCTAGGTCATACAGTGGAACATACTTTCCAGGTTTGTGTGCAGTTGTATTTCTCTTACTGATCCATTATCCCTGTTACAGGAGCCCTGATTTTATCATAATAAAATCATCTCAACATTGGTCTTCCCTTCGGGGTTTTTTTAGGGTATATACCCAAAAATATTGGTGTTTATGTGTGCATGACTAGTTTCTAGTTTTGATTTTGTTATCTTTATTGAGTTGAATATTCCAGCAGTGTCTTTTTTGTGATTTCCTAATTTGATTTGCAGTAAGGAAATAACTAGACAACAAGATACCTAGGATTGAGTAAGGATTTCAAATTACATGAAAAATGTTGGATGCATGCTTGGGGCCATGTGTTTAGTTGTGGAGATAGTTTGAGCCATAGATGTTGAAAGGATAGAGGCTCAATTGAATATCGTGCTAGTCTAAGTAATAGCATGAAATATTGGCACCCAGGATTCCTTGAATTGGGTGGCATATTATTCTCCAAATATATGATCTATAGCGATATTGAAAGGTGTTCTCATGTGCTTGATGGAATAATTCCTTGTTCTTTTAGCTCTGAAATATTTAGGGTTGAACCTTTAGATTTTCAGAATATTTTGGTAGTTCAAAGGAAACTACATCATCCATTCCTTAGTTAGGTCTACAACAATTTGAGGGAACTTGCATCAAAACTCAAGAGATGAGGTCTAAAATGAATCAATTTATTTCCCAATAGTATCTCTGATTAATCGATTTTCAATGTATGACTTTCTAATAACCTAGGAGATGACCTCAACATAGGGAAACACCATAGGCTTGGATACAACCTTATGTAGTATTAATTCTTTATCTTTTGGTAGACACCAACATCTAAATTTGTCTCACTTAGAAGGAGAGGAAGTTGTATAAATGTCTCCTCTTTGAACATCCTATATAAGTCACCCCAGTTGTAGATTGTTCTAACATCCATGATACATTGGGTATCTCCATATACAGGTACAAGGATACCCGCTATTGTATCAAGATATGTTTCTTATTATCTATTAGAATTGAATCATTATATAATTTTTCATCTATATTTATTCTTTCAAAGTGGAAAAAATTGGAGGAATAATCTTGCAGGGTCATTTTAATTGCAGGTCCCAGTTTGGAAAATTGGGGATTGAAACCTTTTGGAGCCATTTTGAGTCATCAAATGGAATTTTTCGGGGTCAAAAAATCCCTAGATGTAACTCAGACCTCGTGAAACCATTTTACACATTGATACATTTCCAATGGTGCAAACATTACATAAATCAAAGCTCATATGCAAAAGTTATGCCTCCCGCAAGTTGACCTATCATGTTGACCACCATGGTACGAGAGGATGCCACATCATCCCTAATTACTCATGCATATAGGGATAACCATGTGAATAATTTAAAGAATATTATATAAGGTCCAAAACCTTATCACAATTGGGGGTTGAGGAAGTCAAAACACTAACCCTGGATGACTATCAGGATATGTTAAATATAGGCCCACTAGGAGGAGAAGGGGTTCATTCCATGTTATTGTACTTTGTTCCTTAGCATAGTAGAACAACTGAGATTGGGAAAATTAGAGAGAATAACAAAAGGTTTCAATGTTTTGTACCATCCTAATAGGCCATAACGATAAGGTGACACCATATAAAGTTCCCTCTTCTTTGTACTTGCATTATTTCCATACTAGAAAAGAGAGCAAAGCAGCCTTACCTTCTAGCTCGGTTTTCTCGCGTAAAGCATTCCTAGAGAAAAACTTTGTGTTGTTTTTTGGATGGTGTGTGATTTATTTTATTGTTATCTATTTTTTCGCATTTCATATATTTCATGAATAAGCAGAAAATCAATAACATTATGGAATCTAAAGGAATTTAATCGTCATACTGTAGATTTTAGTTTTATTTATCAAATCTATTGTGACGAATTGTTCTAGTGGAATATCCATGGTATTTTACAGATCATATTGGTATCAAAGTAGGTTTTCTTGGGTTATTTGTGGAAAGTTGCAGGGATCCAAAAGTTGATTTAAGAATAAATTTGTAGAACCCTATCCATGGCTGACAAGTCTGTTCATAACAACCATTGATATCCAATGGAGATATTTTTCAGGTTGGAAGATCAAGTCATTGCCATATATCGCAATATGCACCTCCTCATGGAAGCTCTAACAAGTAATCTTAGACTTTTCATAGAATTTGGAGGCTTGAAATCATATATCGTATCAGACGGGAAATCAAGAGATAATTAAGACCTAGAAAAGGAGTCACGGAAAGAACCCAAGAAATATCAACCGAGTTCTAGTTACATAAACCCTTCACAGTCCCTATTCAATATGGAAGCGAAAGTGGACATAAATCCATACCGAGGTGATATTGATGCATTGAAACTAAATCATTGGTTGGAGCAACTAGAAGTTTATTTTAGTTTTCACCATATAGATGAGGAGCAAAATATATCATTTTCCAGACTGAAGTTAGAGGAACATGATTTAACCTAGTGGGAAAGTCACAAGGAGACACTTAGGCTGGAGGTTTATCCACCAATAACTATGTGGAAGGATTTCAAAACCTTCATTAATTAGCATTCCTATCCTATTGGGTATGTAGAGGACTAATGGATCCGTTGTCATCACTTTAGGAAAATGCAGGGGTAGAGTGTATAGGAGTACACCATCGAGTTCGGGACGATGGCCATCGTGATGGGTATCTCTCCCAAGAACCCATATGTACTCATCAAGTATATAGGATGTCTACATAGTCATATATGAAATCAAGTGATGATTTTCAAGACATAGAAAATGGGTGAAGCATGTGTACAAGCACAATATCTGGAAAACATAGGCCATGAGAAAGGGAAACTAAGTGATTCCAAGAAGAAAGAGCACCAAGAAGCTTCCAAGGAGGGGAAGAATAAGTGGAAAGGAGGAAAGGATTAGATTATGGAAACCACTGCACATCAATACAAGGATCCTAGCAACAATTTCAACCATTTCAATATTGATGGTCACATTGAGGAAAAGTGTTGGAAACTACATCCAGATTTGAACTTGAAGAACTACAAGAAGGCGGGAAAGAAAAATAATATTATAGCCACCGATTCGAGTAATCAGGATGAAAGTAGCTCAGATTTGGATGAAAATATTTTATGCAAATCAATGTAGAAGGAGGTGAATTTGAGTATCTATCATCACCAGGAAGGGAAGGAGATGACCAAACTCTTCCACATCAAGATTTAGGTCAATAATACCAAGATAGATTCTTTGTTTGACTCTGGTTCATAAGCTAATCTCGTAGCAATGGATTTGGTCGGTAATATTGGGTTGGAGGTTTGTGATCATTCTAGCCCATATCCATTGGGATGGGTAAACAAGGATGTTGAGATCAAGGTAACAAAACAGTGTAAGATTAAATTTTCTATAAGTGTTGATTTTTTTGATGAAGTGGAATTGGATGTAGTACCCTTTGACCTATGTGGAGTAGTGTTTGGAAGCCCCTACATGTATATAAGGGATGTAATATTCATGTTGAGAGCCAACCATTACTAACTAAACAATTATGGGAAGTCCTACATCATCAACCCAGGTCCTGCATAAAGGCAAGTCAGATATTTCATTGGTAAGTTCTAACCAAGCCAAAAATTTTATTGGTTCTAGTAAGAAATATGTTTTATGTTTCCTACGGGAAAATATATAAACTCCTTTTGGATGAGGAGCCATATCAGTTCTCTTCTCCTTACTAGGTTACCCCTGAGCATCTCAAGGATAACTTCCTAGATCTCATCTTCCCATCCAATGAAGCTATAATGGAAGTCATGTCTCTTCAAGATCGACCCTAGGGAAACCATTACCACATATCCTCTTTTCTTCCCAATAAAGAGAGGAAAGAAACATGTATTCAAACCCTTGTTTCTACTGACACCCAAGACCCATCCTTATTATTATCCACATCATATTCCCCCCCATTAGAAAGCAACTTAGGAAATATTTCTAAGACTATATCAATTGATATTTCAGTTAAACCTGGGATCATGGAACACATCTAGATAGGTGTAGATTTCTCTCCCAAAGAGATTGAATGTTACACTGCCCTTTTTAAAGAGTTTTGCAATATTTGTGTCTAGTCATATGAATAAGTGTTAGGAATCGGACCACAGATCATTGTTCATGAAATCAAGACATATCTTGGAGCTCATCTCGTTCGGCAATGGCTCTGTCCATTTCACCCATGAAAGGCCACAACAATTAAGACCGAAGTAGAAAAATTATTGAACAATGGTTTTATCTATCTCGTACCCCTTATAGAATGGGTCTCCAACATTGTACCTGTCACCAAGAAGCAAGGAACGATCAGAGTATGTGTATATTATAGGGACCTTAATAAGGCTTGTCCTAAGGACAATTTTCCAACCCCCTTCATAGATCAGATCATCAATGATTGTCGGATGCGAAGTCTTCTCATTCATGGACAGATTCTTTGGCTATAATCAAATTAAAATCATATCAGAAGACTAGCACAAAACTGCCTTTATATGCCTGTGGGGCACTTTCGCCTATTGAAAGTTACCCTTTGGTCTCAAAAATGTTGGCGTCACTTTCCAACGGGCCATGTATTATGCTTTCCACGACATTAAACATGTTTTCCTCGACATTAAACACATCATGCAGTCTTATCTAGATGACCTACCCACTATATCTCCTAAGCAACAAGATCATATCAATCATCTACGACAAATCTATATTCGTTGTCGACATTACAACATCCGTCTCAATCCACACAAATGCATATTTCTTGTGGAATCTATTCGTCTCCTTGGATTTATCCTATCTAGGTTAAGGATCCGAGTGGATCCCCTTAAGGTAGAGGCCATTATCAATTTGCCTCCCCCTGTTACTATTAACCAACTTCAAAAATTGCAAGGATAAGCAAATTTATTAAGATGGTTCGTCGTCAACTATGCAGATATTACTAAGGGTTTCATGTGATTACTTAAAAGGGGTGTCCCATTCATTTAGGATGAACAAGATCAATGTTATTTCGATCGACTAAAACACATTCTTACATCCACTACGCTATTGAAACCCTCAAATTATAATCAAGATTTTACCTTGTATCTCGTGACATCCGATACGACTATCGGAATAGTCTTAGTCCAAATTGATGAATACAATAACGAACATGTTATTTATTACCTCAGTAAAGGATTAGTTAGCGTTGAACTTCATTATCCTTATGTAGAGAAGTTGGCCCTAGCGACGGTTTTCGTTGTCCAATGATTATGTCATTACATTCTACTTCAAACTACTACCATTATATCTAATGCCAATCCTATGCAATATATCTTGTCACGTCAAATATTGGGAGGTCGTTACTCGAAAGGAATTGTATTATTACAAGAATTTGGCCTCGAGTTATCTACCCCCAAGTCCAAAAATTCCATAGTCTTCGCAAAGTTAATGGTCGATCTCCCTTGAGTCATCGACGAATCAGTGGTCCAAGATTCATTGCCAGATGAATCTTTGTTCCTCACTGACTCTTCTGACCCCTGGTATGGAGACATCCTCATTTATCTCCAGACCCAATGCTTCCACCCTCAAATGTCCAAAGACGATCATCGTCGCATATGCCATCAATCCTGCCACTACCTCATCGTTGGTGATACACTTTTTCATCGTGAACTAGATATGGTGTTACGTCGATGTGTCATCCATTCAGAAGAAGAAAAAATTATTAATGACTGCCACTCAGGAGCATGTGGCGGCCATCTTTCTAGGTTAGCAATTGCCCAGAAAATCTTACGCATAGGGTATTTTTGGCCCACAATATTTAAAGCTTGCATGAATACAGTCCAAAAATGTCATTTGTGCCAAATGTTTTCAAAGAAAATGCGCACACATCCTGCTCCCCTACATCTTGTTGTTGTTGTTGGCCCTTTTGATTAATTGGGCATCAATTTTACTACTTGTAAACCCCCTTCTGTTGTTGGTCATAATTACATAATTGTGGTCGTTGATTATTTCACTAAATGGGAAGAATCCATGCCCACATACTCTAATGACGCCAAAACTGCATCATTTTTCGTATTCAATCATATTATAGCAAGATTTGATGTCCCCAAGTCTATTGTGATCGATCACGGATCACATTTTTGTAACAGCATGATGACTGAGCTATCTTCCCTTTTTCATTTTGACCAGGAGCACTCTTCTCCTTACTATCCACAAGAAAATGGTCAGGTTGAGTCCATTAACAAGGTACTCAAAACTATGACCCAAAGGATGATTGGAAAACACAAATCCAATAGGCATATAATGTTATTCTCAGCCTTATGGGCATACCGAACCTCTACTAAGACTTCCACAAGATTCACACCTTTTCAACTTGTGTATGTCTTAGAGGTAGTACTACCCATTGAATGTGAAATCCCCTCACTTAAGCTAGTTGTCGAACTCTTGCCCCATACCTTCACTGAAGAAGAAATATTACTATACTTATCTTGCCTTGATGAGTGATTTCATGAGGCCATCATGGCCAATGAATCCCACCAAAAGTGATTAAAGTCACAATATGATCAAAAACCTTGTCCTTGACCTTTTTAAAAAGGCAACTGGTGTTGATCCATGATCAAGACTGTGATAAACTAGGCGCAGGAAAATTTGAACCCCTGTGGAATGGGCCCTATGTTGTGAAACGTGCTCTTCAAAAGGAAGCCTATGAGTTAGCTGATTATGAATGAAATATTATTCCAGAGCCCCGAAATGGGCTCTACTTGAAAAATTATTGTGCATAAGCCCTACATTATCTAGTGCTTTTGTACCATATGTATTATAGTATTATATGGTTGTCTTTATTTTCCTTTTATGTGATAGCCTTTGTCAATATGCTTATCCTACTTAAATGTTTGAGATGCAGATGTTGTCATTTTCCTTAACCTATTATGGATATGCAGATGGCATTATTTTCACCTCCTGGAATATCGCTTCCACCGCCTGGGTGATACTTTCACCCACCAACGAAATAGTCATCTCTAGGGGAATCTATCTAGAACCTTCAACGAACAATGTTTCTGAATACAGTGTCATCATTGAACTTTTGATCGAAGCATCTGCTTTGGGCATACATCACCTGATAGTATGCCTAGATTATGAGCTCATCATTTCACACCTCAATGTGACTTACTCTATTCGACATTGTTATAACCCTAAACTGCACCAGACCTGCATACCTAGCATCAGGCCATCTTACTTGCTATCTTTGCCAAGCCATCACTGAACAACTCTTCTAAAAACCATTTTTTTGAAGGTGTGTGTGCCATACACCACTATTTCCCGTGTACACACATTTGTTGCACCACTACAGCTCGCGTACACTCACAAAAAATCACGAAAAATGAAAATTGAATATGGATATGGGTTTTTGGGTTGTTACTTAACCGTTTGACTGCCCATAGCCAATCACCCCTACTGTTACTATCTCTTTTGGCCTATAAAAGAAGGTGTTGGGGCCCCATTCCATGAAGAATCACGAGAGTATGAAACTCGACCCATTTCAATATTCCCTCGTTTCCCCAATATTTTTCAACCACATTGTGAGTTGAGCCAGAATTCCTTCTTCCTCCTTTGCAAATCCTTGCCATTTTCCTAGAGAGAACTGAAGAGGAGAAGAACATGTGGAAGCAGTTGTTGCATGGTGAAAAGGAGCCCAGGACCAAGTTCAAGGAGCAGATCTGGTCTCATGTTGTAAACGACTTTTGTGAAATTAATATAAAGAAGTACTTTTTATGTCCCGCCAAAGGACATCTTAAATCTTTATGATTTGTTTACATTTCTTGATTATGATGTCTAACCCACTAATCCATATATAGAATGCATGTTTGTAGTTTCTTGTTTTTCTTTTTGTAAATGTAGGTCAGCCTTGGGAAGATACTTGCAGTCGGAAAACAACCAAGTCCAAAGGGATCAACACCGAACACGGAGTTTAAGGTATGCCTACCGGATCCCCATACTTTGTCTTCTATATATGATTGTGGGGTAATGTCGGGATAGTTGATAAAAAGTAGGAGACTTTAGATGGTTAGCTCTGCCTACATTTTAGAACCCCTAGTGTAGTCCGTAGAGGGGTTTTCCCGCTATAGCAGAATTGGCGACCGTACTGGGGAAGCCTCTAGGGTCTTTGGGGATATTTCTTTTGGGTGTTTTTGAATCAGTTTACTCATTGTTTTTGAGTTTCTGTAAGCTTTTGTGTATTTAAGGGATGTTGGTATTCCATACCAGTACTCCTTGCCTTTTGCTTGACTGTTAGTTTTCATCTTTTCGAGAAGTTACAAAGGTGTACGCGGCTTGTAGTGGGCCTGCACGCATGCATATGCATCCTGCCTTTGGACAGCCTGCGTACATACACTGGTTGTTGAAGTGTCAGTAGTGTGCCAGTGTTGAGAAAAAAAAAATTAGAAGAGGCAGTCATCCTCTTCCCTATTAGAAGTCACACTTCTCAGGGGTTTTCTTGATCAAGCCCTGGTCCCTGTTATAGCAGTCTATAGCCTAGGTCTAACCTCAGCATAGCTTTCTTTTCATCAAAATATTTCTTGCGTTCTCTTTGATAGGGTTTTTAGACAAGTTTGTGAGTCTTCTTTGATTTGCCTATTTGGTATTGACAGTGACTCCCTATGATCTACATTTGGGCCTGAATTCACTTCTTGGTCTTGACTTGTCGTCATTTTTCCCTTTTTTTCTTTAGAAGAAAAGAAAATAATTAATTTTCAAATTTCTTGTTTTGAAGCATAAAACAATAAAAAAAAATCTTTCACTTCTTTGTTTGGTAAAGTAGTTTAGGTTAGTTGTTTCATTTACCTAGGAAAAAGAAAGTTTTCTTAAGTTCTTTACTTGAATCCTTAAGACATTAAGTAGCTCATAGTCAAGCGAAATCTTGCTTTAAGTTTTTCTTTTCAAAGATCTGAGAAAAGTAGTTAAGAAAAGTTTGGTTAAAGATTTTAAATTGGCAAATATTTATTTGTGAAGAAAGAAGTAGTTTGTTTTCAGTTTCATCTTATGCTCTTCTCTTTCGTCTCTTAAAGAACATCACTGGTTTCATTTTCATTCCTTTTGACTTAAGACAACCACTAAAATTAACACTTCATTAAAAGTTATTAGACTTTGTGTTTGAAGGGTCCATCAATTTAGTCTAGGCTAGAACCTTGATTTAGGATTGGAGAGGAAACTCTTTAAGGCTACAAAAACAAACATAAGAGTCTGAGCTAAGGAGTGCCTGAAATTCCAGTAACCGTGAAAGTTATCCGGGACCCCCCTCTAACACAAGGGCTAAACACGAGGTTGCGTAAGGAAAGGTAGCGGAGATAACCCCTCCAAAGTTGGACCAAGCGTAGTGGGGAACGCATATAGAGGGCTTATCTTGGGATTTTGTTGATCGCAGTTGCCACGGAGATTCGTGGGTCTCAAATTTGTTCGAGGTCCTCAGTCATCTTCTGGAACACTTTCTTTCAATACCCTTGATAGTTTTCAGGCTTGATACCCTGCTCATTGTGGTCCACCCGGCTGTTGATTGTACCCACCTGGTGATTGTTTGCGCGCTGGCAACCTAGTTTCCTTTATCTTAGTGAATTACATAGGTGACTGTGGAGGTATACCGCGGTACCTAAGGTAAACATCGGGCCACACTTTGCAGAGTATACCTGGAGGGTGCTTCCGTATTTGAGTTGCACTTGCACCAGTAAGTTGCTCTAGTGTTGGCTGGTGTAACTATTCTTCCAACTAGCTAGTGATCTGCTTGTCTTATCTCATAGGATATTTTTATAGTGTGTGTTGGTTTTCAAAACGTTAATAAAAATCCCTAGCATGTCATTGATCTTCTCAAACCGTGGAGGATCAGGAGCTCCTCCGGTCATGAAGGCTTCTTGGCCTGCCATCGGTTAATCTGGAGTCACCCCCTCCACCGCTAAGGCAAAGAATAGACCAGCAAGGGTCTTTTGAGGCGACCGGGCCACAGGAAATTGAGCCCGACCCATCTCCGAGAGGAGAACATTTGATTCTGGAGGAACCAATAATTTTCAACCTTAGAGAAGAAGATCTTGGTCCTTATAACCCTCTGATCACTGATCTATCGGTGCTCATCATCGTACAGGTTAAACCTTACAAGCGTCAAGTAGTGTCACAAGCAGCGATGGAGACAAATGTTGCTACTTCTTCAGGGAATTCTCATACTCCCTCTACGGCTGTCACCACAGGGGGTGTTTCACCTTCTAACTAACTGTTGTCAGTCCGGACCACCATGTTCTCGACTACCTCTACCTCGGGCAATGGTCTTCTTATGTCTATGGTGGCGATCACTGCTACTTTCACCCAGAGTGCAATAGGCCCTCCGTTCTCATACGGGATGCCTGGATTTGATACGAACCATGTCCTTTCCTACTCCACGCTACAGACTTTAGGTCTGGGGGTAGGGAGCTCTAACGCTCCTCTGCAATGATCCATGGGGGGCACTTTAGCTCCCTATAATTCTTTCCCTTATGGAGGGGGTCATATACCTCCTCCATCCCCTTCGCTCGGCGATGCTCACCGTCACTCTGTCGGGCCGAACGTAAACTATAGTTCGTTTGGAGCAGGTAGTCAACAACTTCCTTCTTATAGCATGCCAGTAGGTTCGACACCGTTCTCTTTGTTCGGCACGCTTGGTAACAACGCATTCTCATCAGTCGTTGTCTCGGTCGAGGGCAACACCAGTTATGGACAACAAAATCCTATGCAAGGTATTATTCCTACACAAGGGGGAAACTTGGGAATTCCTTCCTCACAAGGACCTTGGAATCCATGGCAGGGATCAGTTCCCTTGTTAGGGATGTCGACCAGGGGCAACCCCCTCCATAGCCAATGGAACCCCAGGCAAGGCTCATCATCCATGCCCTTTGGATTGGCAAGGGGCAACCCTTCCCAAAATCCTTGGAATGCGACGCAAGCCCAACCCTTTATGTCCTATTACGGGAGTTAGTTGATGATGTCTCAATAAGCGCAGAATCTGTACGCTGGTCACGGCCATGGTTATCACTAGAACCCTAGCCAACAACCCAACTTTTCCTGGAAACCTGGTGCCAGCCAAACTCCAAGCTCCTTTTTCCCTGGTTATAATCAACAACCCAAATTACCATTTCTGGCAACTTTGCACTTGCAAGACTTGACAAGGTTATTAAATGACCCCATATGTCACGATCTGCATTGACCTCCTATGTCATCCAAGTTGCCTTCAGACATTCCAAATTTCGAAAGTAAGCCTAACGAATATCGAGGCGATCATGCGACTACCTTCCATTTATGCTGCTCGTGCAACTCTTTGAGAGATGACTCCATCCAGTTGCATTTTTTTGAACGCACTCTCATTGTGAGTGTTGCGAAATGGTACATTGAGCCTGACTGCTCAAGATACTCTTCATTCGGTGAATTGGAATCGGCTTTCTTAAACCATTTCCAATTACCTGTGAGATACAACGTCGGCATCGAATTGTTGGCCAACTTTGAGTAGAAAAAAGTGGACCATATCTTCGATCACATCCGAGAATGGATACGCCGAAAGAGTTTGATAAAAGTTCCAATCCCACCAGCATTCCTGCTTGAGTCGTTCCTTAAGTCTTTGTTACCCCAGTTATCTAAAGACATCGCAACCTCGGGGGTCTTTTCAGAAGAAGAAGTGATAATGAGAGCTCAACAACTAGAGTTGATTTACTCTCAATATGGTTTACTTTACGAAGTTTTGTCGGATGCACTGCGGTCGATACTTGACAAGACCAGACAGAGATCTGGACCACATGCCGATGGTATTGTTGGTTCAGCGCAAATGAAGCTCGTTGATCAACTATCGAATCAATTGCAGCAATTGTCAATACAGCAGACAGCGGCCAGCCAGACCACTGGTTCAGCTGCTCCCCCTACTCAAACGTCAGATGTATGCAATGTGCAATCAACAAACCCAAAGGTCACCCAGCAGCCTGACGGAAAGAAGAAACAGTGAAAGAAGGGTAAGGGGGATAAGAAAACTACCAATAATGTTGGTGGGGGAAACACATAAAAGAAGAAGTTGAAGTATCTGTGTAATATTTGCACAGAAGACCACCCGACTCACCAGTGCCCTCGACTTGCGGAGGCCCAGAAGTTATTGGCACAAAAGCAGCCTACTGTGTTAACGAATCCATTTCCACATGGGAAAAATTTAAATCAAGCCTCTTCGAGCACGGAAGGGGTCAGTCAGGGACCCCCTCCATCTGTGAGTAATCCTTCATCTGTGAATGTGTACATGATGAAAGGTAGCATTGACTTAACAACCAGGACACATGACTATGGAATGCCAAACACCTCTGAGAAGGGTAAAGAAGGCGAAAACCCATCTCTTCCTCTCCAGATTGAGAAAATGTTGGGCGAAACAATGAAACACATCCCAAAAGGTGCGTTCAATAAATCTTCCCACAACCCAAATGCAAGGGTCACCCAGAACTACTCTGTGGTGGAGGATTTGTCACAAACCCCTTGTGCAATGTCTACTTTGGAAGTCATCTAGAGCTGCCTTTCCCAGAGAAAGGCTTTATTAGCTGCCTTAGGATCTGTTGAGACTTGTAATCCGGGAACGATCATGCTTGATATGACCGACTTAAAACCTCATCTTCCTTACCATGTTCCATTTCAGATAGTAGTGGATTACACCACGAAAACTTTTACTCGGAACATTTTCTGTATGATGGTTGTGCCTCGACATGCGTGATGTCTTTGGTGTGTTGGAAGGCCATTGGCCAACCCATTTTGTCTTCTTCACCTACTCTTCTTACCACTTTCGAAGATCGTTCGTTTCGACCACATGGAATCATCCCCTCTTCCCCTATGCAGTTAGGGGGGGAAACCATGTGCATCGAGGTTGAAGTGGTCGATGTGTCTCTTGACTACAATCTCTTGTTAGGAAGGAGTTGGACCTATGCCATGCAAGTAGTAGTCACGATAGTTTTCTGGGTCTTGTTGTTTCCACACAAGGGTCGGATCGTGTCCATTGATCAGTTACCCTTCTCCCATCTTGACCCTTCATCAGGGGTATCCATGATCCCGATGATTGACAACCCTCAACCCGGCATCGTCAATGTAGGGGTTGGTTTGTGCCCCCCTTTGATAGGTACTTTTGATTACCTACCTCCGACTGGCATTGTCCATTACATATCAGTTGTCCCCGACCAGCCTAGGGCTGAAATCTTTCAAATCTCGTCATTTCGCACGACTTACTTTAACGATCTGTGTAATCTTACTTCCCCACCAGCTATGATGGAAGGGGCAGAGCACCATGGCATGGCCATGCCTTTGTTCATGACAGGAGTTGCATACTCTATAGTCCAGCAATCTTCCACCGACCACGATCTGACTCCCGCACGGGAGTTAGATCTAGTTCTCGAGCCTATTTGGGCTCAAGGTTCCCTTGCCAATACTGATTCTTTAGACTTAGTCTTGCCCTCAGACAAGGTGATTGTTGAGGCAATGACTATTCCAGACAGACCCTGGGATGATATCCATCACAGATCTTATTTTCTCCCAGAGTTAAGAAGAATTGAAGCAAGACAATTCACTCTAACTATGACTAGAGATAGGGCTTGTCCTATCAATCCTTTGGCTACGCACATTGTTTATGCTAAAGGAAATATGGAAACCATCGTTAAAGCGATACCTATTGATATCTCCAGAATGCCTGGTGTCGTGGAGAATATCTTCGTCAGAGCATATTTATCCCCCAAGGAGATTCGAATCTACACGGATTTATTTAAAGAATTTTGCGACGTGTTTTCCTGGTCTTATGAGTAAATGCCATGCATAGATCCAAGAATCGTTGAACATGAAATCACAACATATCTTGATGCCAATCCGGTTCGGAAGAAGCTTCAGCTAGTTAATCCCAGGAAAGCAGTAGCTATTAAGATTGAAGTAGAGAAACTACTCAAAGTTGGTTTCATCTACCCCGTTCAATTGACTCAATGGGTGTCAAATCTCGTGCCAGTCAACAAAAAGCAAGGTACTTTTTGTGTACGTACGGACTTCCGTGATTTGAATAAAGCATGTCCAAAGGATAATTTCCCCATGCCATTTATTGACCAAATAGTAAATGAATACGCAGGTTGCGAGGGATTTTCTTTCATGGATGGTTTTTAGGTATACAATCAGATACAGATCAAACCCAAATACCAAGACAAAACCACTTTCATTTTTCCATGGGGTACATTCGCTTATCGGAAGATGCCTTTTGGTATGAAAAATGATGGAGCTACTTTTCAGCGGGCCATGTCTTTTGCTTTCCATGACCTCAAACACTCAGTCGAGGCTTATCTTGATGATTTAGCATCATGATCTCGTAAGAGAGTTGATCATTCAGCACACCTTCGACTTATCTTTGAGCGATGTCGCTACTACCAGATTCGCTTGAATCCACACAAATGTAGTTTTTGCGCAACATCGGGTCGTCTACTTGGTTTCATAGTTTCAACAATAGGGATCATGGTTGGTCCTCTAAAGGTTGAGGTGATAGTTCAATTGCCTCCCCCATGTACAATCCCTCAGCTTCAGAGTTTACAGGGAAAAGAGAACTTCTTACGGCGTTTCATAGAAAACTATGTCGAGATAACAAAGGGTTTCATGCAGTTACTGAAGAAGGAAGTTCCTTTTCATTGGGATGAAGCCACTCAGCGCTCTTTCGAAGCGTTGAAACGCGCCCTCACATCTACCCCTTTGCTTCGGCCACCCAATTATAATAAATATTTCTTATTGTACTTGGTCACTGTAGAGTCGACCATCGGCATGGTCTTGGTTCAAGAGGATTATTTTCTCTCAGAATACGTGATCTATTACATGAGTTGAGGCTTGGTTGGATCGGAACTCAATTATTCCCACGTTGAAAAACTTGCATTGGTAGTCGTTCATGTTGTCCAGTGGATCCGTCATTATATATTGTTTCGCAACACCACCGTCATTGCCATTGTGAATCTATTTCAATACGTGTTCACACGACATGTAATCAGCAAAAAGATCATCAAATGGATAGTTATCCTCCAAGAATTCGACTTGGATTTTGTCTCGGCAAAATCCAAAAAGTTGTTGGTCTTCGCAAAACTCATTTTGGAACTTCCGGTCGAATCAGGTGATGTTATACCCCAGGAGTCGCCTATCAAAGCAGACATGTTTTTTATCGTGTCTTCAGACCCCTAGTATGGATATATACTAGTCTATCTCCAGACTTTGAAGTGCCCCACCTCTGCTTCTCATGATGAGCGTTTTCATATACGCCTTTAGGCCAAGAACTATCTCATACTCGAGGACACTTTGTATCGTCGAGGTGTAGATTGCATCCTTCACCGGTGTCTCACTCATGAAGAAGTGGAAATCGTGCTTAAATATTGACACACAGGAGAATGTGGCGGTCATTTGTATGGGTTGGAAACAACCCAAAAGATTCTACGAGTCGGTTACTTTTGGCCGACATTAATCATATCTTCTCTTGGAAGATGAGGGTACACCCCGCTCCCATGTTTCCCATCATCACAGTTGGTCCCTTCCCCAAGTGGGGAATTGATTACACTACATGCAACCCCCCTTCTACAAGGGGTCACCGTTATATCATCGTAGTAGTAGACTACTTCACGAAGTGGGTCGAAACTATGCCAACGTTTAAAGATGATGGTGAGACAATAGCTCTCTTTTTGTTTAACCAGATAATAGCAAGGTTCAGCATCTTGAGAGAGATTGTCACTGACCATGGAAGTCACTTTCAGAAAAAAAAATGATGTCTGAGTTAACGTCAAATCTTGGGTTGAGGCAAGAACATTCGTCACCCTACTACCCACAAGCGAATGGTCAGGTGGAAGCTGTGAATAAATCCCTTAAGACTACTCTACAGCGAACGATCAATTCAGCCAGGTCAAATTGGCATTTGATGTTCTACTCAGCAATGTGGGCCTACCAAACATCTGTTAAGACTGCAACTGGTTTCTCACCTTTTCAACTCGTTTACAGGCTAGAAGCAGTCTTGCCTATAGAGTGTCAAATCCCCTCTCTAAAATTGGCAGTACAGTTATTGCCAGACACTTCACCACTTGAAGAGTGTTTCTTATATCTTGAGCAGCTTGATGAGTAGTGTCCAGATGCATCCTTGGCTAACGAGGCTCACAAACAAAAATTCAAGTGTCAGTATGATCGGTCTGTCCATCCTCAGATTTTCTATGAAAGCGACCTTGTCCTAGTCTATGACCAAGATAAGGACCCCCTGGGGGCATGCAAGTTCAAACCCATGTGGGTCGGACCTTTCATCATGAAGGAGGTTCTAAAGAAGGGTGCTTATCGTCTAGTGGACTTTGAGGGAAATGCTTTGGCAGAGCCTAGAAATGGGCTCTACCTCAAGAATTATTACTCATAGGTGGGTCGCCTTGGGTGACTTCTTGTAACATATGTATAGTTCTTGTACATTTTTAGCCTTTGTCTTTTTGGTTTTATGGACATGTCTTTTTTGATGTCATTGTTTTCACTGTGGAAAATGTCAAGTGAATCAGAGGTGTTCGTTGGGTTGGTGGACGGTGCTAGCCGGCACACTTGGAGGATTGCTTCCGCAGCTTGGGTGATTTTCACACCTCAGGGCCAGTTGTTATCTTCAGGAGGTATCTGTTTAGGTGACACCACAAACAATGTTGTTGAATACAGTGTAGTTTTAAAGTTGCTTCGTGAAGCTTTGTCACATGGTATCTCTCACCTCCGGGTCTACTTAGACGCTCAACTGGTTGTGTCCCAGTTAAATGGGGTTTACCGCGTTTATGATCCTACACTACGCTGATGGTTCTTTAGGGTACATCTCTTAGAACGAAGCTTTGATTACCTTACGTATATCCATGTTCCTAGGAGATTGAATCAAATCATAGATACTCTAGCTAATCATGTATTAGATTGGCATATTGCACACATGTAAGGAAAATCACACACATGCACATGTAAATACATTTGTAAAATAGATGTAATCCATACCACTAAAAAGATGTAAAATATCCATATATATATCAAAAATATCATAGTACATGGTTGGGCGCAAGCGCCTCAAAAATATGTCCAGTAAGATTCACAGGGCTTATGCCCTCAAAAATATACAAAAAGTGCTCTCGGCACATAAGCAGTACAGCCTAGCTAAGGGCAGGGCCTGTTGGCCCTGCCATAGTGAACAACGACATTTGCCAAATGCCGAAAGAGCTGGACCCAGGTCCGTGTCACCCCAACTACGTGAGGTTGCATCGACAATGGGAGATCATCGATCTCCACCATAGGGACTGTACAAGTGAGCACAATGAGGTTCCCCTCCACCTGCCTCAATACTCTCTCAGCCTCTCCGGTTGGAGGCCCCCCTGCTGCTACTGTTGGTCCGGCAGCTGTTGTTGGTCCTGCCTCTAGTCAAGGACACTGCCTGGTCCTCGAGAAGTCTATTGCACGCACTGGTCCCACATCTATACATAACATATACATAAGTGTCAGATACTCTGGTATACAAAAAAATGATATATATATATATATATATATATATATATATATAAACACATAAAAATTAAATAACTTTGAAAAGAAAACTTACCCATCTCTCCTCGCTCCGCTCCGATAGGTACAGGTATGTCAAGATCCCTATAAAAATTAATCTCGACATAGGGGTAGTTCTCTATTGTCAGAATCTATCATGACCACCAATCAAAAAATTTATCATCAAAGGCCTCGATGGTCCTCCCTCCCCCTTATCACGGCAATAGCGTCACCCATCTACATAGCGCTGGGAGAGAGGTCTCATGCCCTCGTATAGTCTCTCGAGGACTAAGACTGGGTACTCTCTTGAAGAAAAAGGAACACAAAACAATCCTAAACCCGAAGTTTCAGTGCCCCCGTATCCGACACTTTGTTAGTTGTATCTTCATGCAATCCAGCATGGTTGTACTCTAGTCGAAAATCCATGCATTTAAGCATTGTACTGAACAATGCATGTGCACCCGGGAAGCCTGATGCAAAGTCACGGATCCAGTGATCCGCCCAATGAGTAGAAATATCACTTTGAGTGATAGGTTGTTGATATTATGTATAGGCACCTAAGAACCTACTTTCTCAGTACCAGCCTCGCAATGAAGTCCAATCAACTCCTCAATGTTGTGAGGCCCAGGGAGAAAAGTACGCAAGTTTATTGGATCCCCTCTCCTCAAGAGACCAGTCAAGAAGTAAATTTCTTCAGTCATTGGAGTCAATGACTTCCCCTCGAGCATGAATGCCTTTGCATCAGGATGCCAGTAATCTATCAAAGCATTCAACAACTTGGGTTGTTCCCTCATAAATGGACATTGCAAGAACTTTAACAACCCACATTGTGAAAAAACAGCGATAGCAACAGGGTCCTCTGAGACCAAAAAATCAATGTACTCATGCTACCTCTCTCTCCAATGAACATACATCCTACAAAATACCAAAGTTTGGAGAGTTAACTCTTTCCTTTTCATTTTTTCCACTTGTTTGAGGGTGTATGTGGGTTGTCTTGGCAACAGTCGCATGTGCATGCGGGAAAATTATCTTATTCCTGTGTGTACACGTGGGTTGTTCTCAGACACCCTGTGTACACGCAGGGATGACCTCTTTAAAGGTCAACGCCACCCCAAAAAACAAAAAAACAAAAAAAAAAAGAAAAAATGAAGGATGGAAATGCAAGAGAGGCTAGTTTGTACTTACTTGGTCCAAGGGGAAGTTCGTTCATCCACTGAAGCTCCCAGAATCAACTCTTTTGGCAAAGGGGTTTTTTTTTACTTTTCGTCAATTCTCAATTTACAATGGTGATAATGAGCTGCCAACTTTCTATTTATATACTTTTTGGCCCTTTTTGTCATTTTTTGGACCCTTTTTGTCATTTTTTCTAGATTGAAAATTGTTTACTATGGTTCTTGACTTTCTCGGGGGATGTTACGATAAATGTTACTTTGAGTATTTGGGAAATTTTTTGAGAGTTGGGTCATTTTTAAAGGTCTTTTGGTAAAAAGTCGTTTTTCCAACTTTGTGCATGTAAGATAGGATTCCACCTCCACTTGTTGCACCTCGTTGTCTTTTTTCGATTTTCCATAGGATCGATCCCACCGAATTGCGACATGGAACCCTCACTCATGCTCTACAAGTGTCATAATTTAGTGGTAGAGCCTACTTTCACATGGATGACTGATCTAAAAATGAAGAAGACTTGAAAAACTTGAATAATTATTGCAAGTGAAATGTTATGTGTTTAAGGCAACCGGATCAATTTGCAACACATAATTAAGGATTACTTATGTAAAATACACATAGACAGCATCATAAAACAATGAACATCATCACATAAACACCGCAACTTGATAAAGGAGTTCACCCCTCTCCGGGCTACATCTCCTGGTCTAGCTTCCAATGGATCATTATTATTAAATTGCTCAAAGTGCTCAAAAACATGCCTTACAATTCTCAAAATGACAAACCGACTGCTCCAATGGCTTCCCAGCGTCCCAAAACCCCTGTCTGGGCTCTTTCGGCACCTCAAACGGTCGAAAAATGAGAAAGATATGCTTCCTTGAAGTCTCCTTCTCCAACTTGTTGTCTTTGGTTCTACAAATTGTACTCCCCCTTGAGAAAACCTGGCTCACACGCTTATTTAAGCGTAAAAACTCAGTCCCGTGCATAACCGCGCACCAGTACAAATCGTAGGACGGTTCAGGGCGCGCCAGCCCCTAACCGCCTAGGCATCTGGGCGCATGGCGCATGGAACCATAGGCTAGGCGCAAAAGTAGTTTAATCGTTATAACTCCCGGGTGGTTAACCCACCGGTCAAATCATACACGCACTTAACCAAATGTTAAAACATTCCCGCGCGCATGTTTTAAATACAATGGCAACATATATATATATATGCATTGCAATGTAATACATTGCAATACATTGCAATGTAATATTTATAACGCGCGCGCCAATGGTTCGGGTTTAACATATGCAGTCGTATGTATAATAATGTGTCCACGGGTCGGGGCTTAGCCCCGGCCAGCCCCCCTTTCCAACTATTACAACATTCAAACTTAAATATAAAGGCGGCAACCCATATGACAAGGAACAATGGGCGGCATAGTGGTTAGCGGAGGCTTTACAAAGTTTGTGCTATGGGAGGTCCAGGGGTCGAACCCCATGGACTCCCAATACAATTTTACATATAAACATAATGACCAAAGAATGAGCGACACGTGGTGCCCTCGAGTTGGGCCACGTGTCCTCATATTATTCGCCCAAAACAGACATGTGTCAACACCGTACTTGCCAAAAAATCGACCCACCAAAATCCACCACGTCACCGTACTGCCACGTCATCAAATGGTACGGCCCTGCCACGTCACCGTACGGACTGTACGGACAGGTACAGTGAGCATCCAAAAATTTTCCCTGTTTGGCTTGGTGGACATATCACGATATCTCCTCCATACGGACTCTGTTTGCGAAAGTAAATATACCGTTGGAATTAGGAAGACGAGACGGACGCAATGGCATTGTTTTCGTCGCATTCCGAGCACTTTGAAAATTGAGCAAAATGTGATCCCCTGATCACACCTCCCCATTGGAAAGCTTTTGGACCTCCAAAAGACTATCTCAGTCTATGTGAAGATGAGGGTATAGTTCCCTCACCCTTCCAACCTCAATCCACTTGGCCTTGCTTGGATTCATCCCTTTAAGACC
>ML807805.1:305519-320554 GCA_009831015.1 Picea engelmannii
GCTACACCGGAATGAGCCTCCTCCCCTTAGGGTTTTGACTTGGTGGCCCTGCCATTGCAGCACTATCAAGCCTAACTCTCCCGTCCTTAGATTTAGATTCTCCCAAGCCATTAGCCTTACTCCTTGACTCCATTTACCCCAAGTCACTAGTCTATAACAAAACGTTGATCTTTTGGTGTTAAAACAACTCTTTCAAACTTTTTCAATTGTGAAAACCTACTAACCCTAACGTCTACTAAACCTAGTTTTGGTGATGACGTCTTGGCCTTTTTGAACTCTTGTTTGCTCCAAAAGTAGCGGATAGGTCATCCCTTGATATCCATGGAGGTTTTATGCAATTTCATTGGTTGATTTGTCAAAACGTCCACCTCTTTGACTAGCTAACCTTAACCCTAAAACAGCAACATTATAGGTGACGTCATACCTGTTAAAGAACTTGTTTGGCCTTAAAACGTTTTGACATTTGTCACCTCATTTGATAGAATTTGAGTTGTTAATTGCATCCACAAGCTTATTTGACAAAACGTCTTACTCATTGTCTTCAATTTTGACCTATCACTAGGGCTGAAGTCACCCTATTTCTGCAATAGTGACGCAGCAACAATATTTATATGAGCAGATTTGCATTGTGATAGTACAAAGACTTGATTTTGCACATTGAATGCCATTGTATCTTGTGTATTTATTGAAGGAGTGACATTAATATAAGATTTTATTGCAATCATTGACTTCCTCAATAATTACTCTCATTAATGCTCATATATGTTGAAGGTAGTCATTAATACTTTGAAGTATTAACCACTGCAGCACATCTTCTAGATTTATTTGTCTTGTCTCGCAAACAGGTGCCATTTAGTGGAAGACTTTCTCCTTGACTATCTCTATCGGCAGTAATCTGTGAAGGGAAGCCTATCCTTAGTCTTTGAAGTCTAAAACCTTGATCCTTCTCCTTCAGAACCCCATATTACTAGGGACGTCTCCCTTGGGATTAGCCACCCTAAATAGAAAGAGCTCCCCATCGAGGTGACAGTGGGTGGGGAAGTTCCTGTTACACCAGTTTGAAGCCTTGACTCAAGCTACCTAAACCTTTCCTACAAACTGTGCGATAACACAAACATTGTATAAACCATTTCATCACATATATATAAGCAGAATTCACAAAGCCATATATCCATATATATAAAAAGTGTGTCCAAAAAATATCCAAAATTGGTATAACATAACAAAATTGGGCTTTTCCGCCCATATATTCCTAACATAAAAAGCACCAAAAGTCCATCATACTAGAAAACACTAGTCATCTCGAGGCGCCCTATGGCCATTATAACAAATGACTACTTGTGCAACCTTCTGCAGAAGGTTCCCAAACTAGTTCCCCACACCTACAACACTCCTCTGCATACACAAAGGTATATCGTCCATATGTGGCACTGAAATGCCCACAGACAAATGATCAAGGTTCTCCTCGAGATCCTCCAAGAGCTCTGCATTAGCTCTCTCACCATGCAGTCCTCTCCCAATCTTGAGTTGTTCATCGTGCCTAGTCAATGGAAACATCCATGTTGGACATACTGGCACACAATCTGTCCATCACAAATTAGTTGTTATGTTACACACAAAAACATTTATATATCATAAAATCACAAAAACAGTAAAAATATAAAAAACAAAAATATACTGAAAATTGTATCTTTCTTACCAAACTCATCACTAAACCTTTCACCCTCGGGGAGAGCCATATATGGATTGTCACGGTAATCCATGCCATCATATGCATAATCATCTATCGCCACTATCTGGCGATCCCAATATCAAAAAAAATTGGTGTCAAACTGGATTTGAGTCCCTTCCCCCGAGTTGGGATAGTAGATCTATCCATTTCTTCATAGTTGGATATCTATACCCAGCATTTCCCACCACATCCCATGGTCATGATGAAGGCACCCTTTCGAAAAAGAAAGATATCAAAATGGATCCATAACATAATTTTTTTTGTTGACCCAACCTACACTTGGTCAACTGGTCCTTCATATTCACCGACACTACAGCACACCAGTTATACATGGTAGGGGACAAACTCATCACGACATAAT
This sequence comes from Picea engelmannii, assembly GCA_009831015.1. Taxonomy (NCBI): domain Eukaryota; kingdom Viridiplantae; phylum Streptophyta; class Pinopsida; order Pinales; family Pinaceae; genus Picea; species Picea engelmannii. Next base: position 307,613 of record ML807805.1, read on the forward strand.
CTACTTGGCTCCCTGAAGCCAAGTGCGGCCCAGTACTCCCTGTCACCCATGTAATAGTGAATAACATGGTATGTAAGGTCAAATCCACCACCTAAATAATAGGAATCTTATTGCTACTCTCCTGTGAACCTATGTGACAGTAACGGGCCACATAGTCGTCCACCTGATCTGCCCCACCCCTCTTACCACCTACCAATACTACGGTGGCACCACGACGAGACAATCATGTCATAAAATAGATATCCTCAACCTCCAAGGTTAGGATCTGGTCTCATACCACAAAGTTTTGTTGATCTACATCCCACATATCCACCAACCTTTGTAACATCACTGGTTGTTCTCGCATGTCCTGACATAAGAAGAACCTTAGTAACTCACAGTTCCTTAAAGCATATAAAGTCGTAGGATCCTCTAATGCAGAATTATCATTCTCTTTGTGCTCACGTTTCCTCCACTCTAACATCGTTGCTTACACCTACCACAAACACTAAATTTGTTTTTTATAACCCATTCATATACAATACTCATCAAAAAGTTTGTAAAAAATCCACTCGGTCGCGACTATCCTGAGAAGACAGTGTGATCGGTCGCGACCTCTTTTGGTTAACATAGCAACTGGTTGTGACCATGCTGGTCGGTCGCCCCTCAACTCTCTTATGGTTGTGAGCGATAGCAATTTCCTCCTTCACAAAGAGTGACCAAACCATTTGGTCGCTCCCCAAAAAGAGTCCAATCGTGACCGTGCAGACTCACAAATTTTCGAGTCATATCACGAATAAATAAATGCATAAAAACAAAAATGCAAGATGGGTTTTGTAATATGAGGTCCAACATGTTGTTTTCTGGCTGAAAGGTATAGGATCTGTGGTTCCACGCTCCACAATCACTGCTCCAAATTTGCAGAAGAAAAGGGCTCTCCAAAGTTTCATCAAGGTAAATGGGTAAAATGCGGTAAAAACCCTATTTTTTAACCACATATAGCTTCATTTTAACCCTGTTCACACTATAAAATATCTCGTTTTCTTCATCTTTGGTTATTTATCATTGTCTTTTCTCATGGCACCATATTGTAAGCCTATTTTTGTCAGGAACACTATCAACATAAGCTATGGAACCATTATATGGAGTCTCTTTTAAGCTCGTTTTTTACTCCTTAAAACACAAAAAGATCATCGAGTATACTTGTATTTTCGCAATTGTATCATGGATTTGAAAAGACATCCAACTGGTATAATTTTACCCCTTTTTTGGGCCAGACAGACTATTTACGAAAAAGAGTTCTCCTCTGCATTGTTTTAAACTTTTTCTGGCCTAGGAGACTAAAATTTACGATAAAAGTACCCCTCCGAGGTCTTCTTTAAGTTTTTCAGACTTCGTAAAATTGAAAACACCAGCAAGCACAAATGTACCTAGGCTTGAGAAAAATCCACAGGTAATTATATAGAGTTTTCTTTATGACCTTTTCAAACTCTTTAAATACAAAAAGCCCATTGAATTTTCCTTCTTTGGACTCGTTAAAATTTACATCAAAGGACCCATTCCTGGAACCAAACCCCTCCTTCCTCAGGTTCGTTAATAATATTTCAAGAGAATCATCGTCATATGAGCTATAATGAGCATTTGTTGTCCTCCTCCAGCTCGTAAAACTAGAAGGAGGTACTCACCGATTGTGGTGGGGAATTTTTAGAGGGTTTTTTCATCTTCTTGTCTTCATTAATTGGCAGTTGTCCTTACTTTGTCTCTCCCTTGAATAATGCACCTATTTTATCACCTCATACAACAATCGGACTATCCATTTTCTCTCATTTTACCACCATTCCCATCATTGTGTCACGTTCCCCTCATCGGTCCATGAACAATTATTATGGTCTTCACTTGAGTTAATGCAACCGAGTTAATCCATTTGTCGTGCATACTTTTTCAAGGGAAGTCCTACATACGTCAGTCACCTTCCCTCCCTTTTTTCTTGTTTATTATCACCATCCATGTTTCAGTCATGCTCCACTATTACCATCCATATTTTCTTGTTTCGCATTGATTGACGGGGGATACATCAAGGCCCTCCTTCGACGGATTTCATCCTGTTGACTTCAACGAATCATCCAGGATTGAAATCTAGAAACCCTTCAGTACCCTGGGACTTGGAGACATCAGTGGAAGGTCTCCTTGCATTTAAACAATGGGTTTTTCATCATTGACACATGTCAAATGAATCTATGAATGTTCAACGTCAACTCCTTTATTCACACTTTGCAGATTGTACTCAGTATCTTGGGTTCCATCACCATCATCGGTGGATTCTCTCACATCTGTTAATGGTATACACTAATGGTCGGGAATCAGACGGTCTCTACCATGCTCGACATCAACTCATTTATTCACATGTTGTAGATTCTTACCCTTTGGATTACGGACGAAGACCTTAGGACATATCACCCTCCTATTAGATAACATTATTTCCCAAGATGTGACGGAGAATATTCATGAACACTTCCTTGATTGCTTGGTTATTGATCCATCTTACTGCTTTTTTTGACATCACATAGATCAACATTTGTACTTGGTTGTGGTTATGTTTCACTTACATCTTTCATGGATCCAGAGTGTATATTTTTGTGGCCATGAATCGAGCCATGTTTGTTTTTTGATGGATCCACGGTGTATTTTTTGTGGCCGTCACTTGCGTCATGCATAGATCCACAGTATATTTATGGCAATTGTGATACCATCTACCTTATCGATCATGGGAATTCCCTCCTCAGGGATTTTATTTGCAGGACTAACGATACTCTTCTCCAAGCTCTTTTCCCACCGCTCTACGCCTTTTATTCGTAAAGTATTTTGGTCATTGGAAACCTCCTCTGACCTCACACTTTAGGGGCCATATGTTATAGCATTATTAACCCCCTAATCACCAAGACATCATCTCCTAGATTTCACCTACCCAACTCACTCATATTTCATCATCTTCCCATTGAGTTTCTAGCCTAATCTCCCTTCGGGCGCCCTTGTCATTTCTCAATCTCATGACCAAAGGTGTCGATCACTCTTTCCAGACTTCCAAGATGCGACTGATTTGCTCTATTTGTGTACTTAGGTCACGACTGAGCCTAGAATATCCCTTTTTTGGATTTGGTTGTGATATATGAGACCTCTCTTTGATTTCTCAGGGTCTAGTCTCGAGAAGGATTCCAGTATAAGCCTGAAGATCTTATCCCATTAACCATATGGACTTATCTCTAAAGCCCTATAAGAACCAATACATTTCCATGGGAAAGGGGAGAAAGAATTAGAAAATTTACTCTGGGGTTTTGGTGGCAAGGAGTTGGCAAAGACCTTGGAAGAAACATATATCTTCAGTTTACACCTATAAGTTGTAATATTGCTTACTTGATTAATGGAATATATGCTAGATGTTTCCCTCTAAATGATTGTTCATGTAAATTTGTATGTTTGTTGATAGAGGATTGATATATGTGTAGACCATGACATATTATCAAGCTTAGAAGCATCATGTGCTAGTATCTTTGTTTCTGTCTTAGGTATAGGAAGAGCCTAAGGGAGCTCAACTCCTGCAGGGTACAAAATCCCTAGAACAATTATGCCATCGAGACTAATATTTGGCATGGACCATTGGTACAGTTAGAGATGATTAGAGGTCAATCCAAATTTTGATCTGGTAACTCTGTCACTTTCGTAGCGATCTCACTGCACAAATGGAGACTACAGCACTTACGGAGCGTGATGTCACTGCGCAAACTCTGTGTCTTGTTCTTCCTTGATATTCACTGTCAAACTTAAGTGCTTTTGCCAGCAAGTCCAACTTTCTCTTTGCCTCATCATCAATCTCAATTTGTTATAGCCTTTTCATCAGAGATCTATTTTATTTCTTTAAGGACAATTTTTGTTGGTAAAGATTTCTCACTTGCCAGTGAAGAGGTAGTCTTCTTCTTAACATATTTTTTCTATTAACAAGGGCTTATTCACAATCATCAAGGTGTTCACTCATATTCTCTTTCATTTCCCTGTTTTCATTATTCTCCATAACCAGTGCTACCAGAGAATAACATATTATTTTATGTCTTTTGCATCACATAGTGGATCATAAGAAGATTCAAACATAATGTTGTCATAAACTGTTGCATTGAAAATTCATGAGACTTGTATAACATAGGAAACACTTCCTCTAACAATTACCTCCATATCTGCTACTCATCATAGTTCATGTAAATATGGATGAAAAGGTGAATGAACAATATAATTCTTGCAACTAGCCAAACAAGGAACATTGCAACTCCATTCATGACATAAGATTTTGATTTCATCAGCTTGCAATGTCTAGATACCATCTCATTGCCATTGTTTTGGTAGTGGTGGAGACTAGAGACAGAGCCGCAAAATTGTTGGTCCACTCATGAAACACCAAATTTCTTGAGTAAATTTCTAACATAAAGTAATATGGTTGGGCAAGCAGCTCTTTCATAAATTAATATGGTTGGGCAAGCAACTCTTTCACCATGACTAGGAAAACTCAGAACAGGAACATTGACCTTTGGAAGAATCCAAAGTAAAAATTTCACTATTGACCGGATGTCCATAGAAATATCCAATACATATAAAATAAGAGCTAACACATCTTCAGTTCAGTGCCATCGTACAACACTTCTCTCATCACACCCATCACAGTTGAATGCATTCCTTTGCAACAATACAAGTGGGTGTTCATGTTGGTTGTATCATATCTCCTTGGGTGATTTCTCGGCTAGGTCTTTTATCCCCTTCTCAAGCCTTATAAGTTGAGAGTCAGTGAAAGGATAAACCTTGGATCCATGGATGGAAACTGCACTTATGGCATCATCTGTCATAGTTTTTCCATCAGGACCAATCACAATCATGGTTGGGATGCCTTCAACATGGAATATCCATGTGAGATCCTTCTTATTTTTATCTCCAAATGGGAGAGCTAGCCATGACATGTTGGAGAAATAGTCTTCAAAGCCTCTTGATCTTGTTCATTGGAAATGAAAACCACCTCAAACACTTCTCCTCTTTCCCTGGCTATGAAGTGACCTTCTATGCGAACAAGTTGTCTAATAAAAAACAATAAAAATCGCAAGTGTGACATCTTTGAGGAAATCGACAACTGGGGTTCGAATGAGCACTTGGGTGCTCTCTACATTGGGAACATGGTCATTCCTATGAACAAGTTCAAAACAATTGGAAAATAGATGGTTTTGATCATTTCATCATTTGGTTTCCAGCATCTGATCTCCTTCACCATCTATTGACATTCATTCATTGTTTGGAATTTTCTGAGCAGACTTAACAATTGTTCAACATTTGGTGTTTACACTTGATTTCATGCTTGGTGCATTTAGCAACTGAATGAATATGATCGACATCTGCTTAGGAATTTGACTGCTAATTTAAAATGAGTAATCAGTTTGACAGCCAGGCGATAAATAAAAACCTCGTGGCATCTCCCTTTGATTTTACACTTGGAATTCCTATGCACTGGGAAGTTGTGTTTCCTCTGGCATTTGTAGAATTGATACAACACCTCATCATTTTGTTAATTTTCTCAATCTGTTGTGTAATGTCCTCATGGGAACCTGTGTGACTTGAAACTTGGCTAGGACTTTGGCGCTCAATGTTGTCGATGCTTTATGGCTTGGCATCTGCAAACTTAAATGCAGTTATTGTTATACTTTCTGGGGGAATTTTTTGTTTTCCTTCATCATGATGTATCCCACATTGTTGGTGTGAATGAGCCTTTTGATGTTGATATACACCAACATTCCCTTGGTTATTCGACGTGTAGTGCACCTTTTATGTCCCTTGTGGGCTCCCCTCCTCGTGGCTTGTCACTTGGTCGTTGGCTTGTCACTTGAAGATTGGGCCTCAGGGCCACCAAATTTTTGATAAAAATTACAAAGATGTCTGCATAGAAACCCGAGAGCTCAATGACCTTTAAAAAACAAAAATTTATTTGCATAATATTACAATTTTTTTCCCCAATTCACTATCAATAGTGTTGACGTTGTCTGCTCAATGCTACGAAAGTCCCTGGTCACTATAAAAGTGCCATGTCATTACAAAATCACTAAATTAGCTCAAATTATACAATGCTAACATCTAGCTCCTTTTGGGGATGGCATCCTCCCTGCGAGGTCACAAAGAACCTGAAGACCAGTGCCAAACCATTGGGCTATTTCAAACCCAAAACCTCAATCTACAAACTGACCTACAACCTGCTCCTTTCAAACTGAAACCAAATTGCAACCCAAACTGGAAATCACAACTGTAAACTAAAAACTGAATTGAAAAGTGCACTACTAAAAAATATGCTCAGAGCGTTGAGCTTATTCAGGCACACTCCTACCTACCATAAGCTAATCTCTGAGCTATTTGATTAGGTGAAATCAAAAATCCAGTGCATCCATATAAGCACTTTGTCAATTATTCCACCTCCTTGCTTACACTCCTTCAGAGGAAAAATGAGAAGCCTACTTAACAACAACGCCAATAAAAATTTGCAAACTGATTCAGCTTTGAGAAAATTCAAAAACTTAGGCCCACTTGATGACTCCAATAATGTTGGAAAAGGATCATCAAAATAATGCAAACTGATATCCAGACATTGCTCAAGGTTTTCACTCTGATGTGCAACCCCTCCAACTGTGTTTTTGCCTTCATGTAAATCTAATCGATAATTGTCATAAAAGGACTACAAATATGCATAAGACTTTTGCAATGAAACCCCTGCTTGATAAGACAATGATGTTGGTTACAAAACTAAGTCTTCATCATCCTTGTTGTCAGGCACGCAGCAAATCAAAGGATGAAAACTTTGACTACATAAACCATCCAAATAACATGTTATAGTGTTGTAAAAAATTTGAGAAAATTGTTGCAGCATTAAAGGGATATCACTTTGTTCTGATAAACTGGTATGATTTTGGATCCACTCACATTCCCTTATTTCATTCATGATTTTAAAATTTTCCTTAAGGAACTTAAAGAAAGCAAATATAATGGCACATAGTTACCTTCAACCAACTCACTATTCTCTTCATGTTCTTCACCATAACTGTAATGTGCAGGTTGATTGTTTTCCTTAAGTTGTTGAAACTGAACATTTTCTGACTGAGAACATGCAGTTTCTTGTTCTAGCAAATCAACACCATAATCGACAACATAATAGTCGTCATATTAATCATACCTAGGTAAATCAGAAGTCTATGCAATGTCTTCTAATAGAAACACTTGGACCGCAGATTGCTCTTCAGCAGACTGATCTACAAATTCACTTACATGAATATCTACAAGTGCATACATAAAACAATCAGTTTCTTACTCATGATGACATGGATCCAAATTCAAATCAGCATCAAAACAATTTGGGCCATCAACTTTTTCTTGAATAGGTGAAATATATTCTTCTGCAAAAGCGCCAGCATTAAAAACTTCAAGAGCATGCATGATGTTATTAATCATGTCCAGTCTCATGTTCTTCTGCATGCAACTCTTAATCTACAATCTGATTTTGCAGCTTCTCACGGGCTTGAATATTCTCTTCCACTTCCTGGGCATCATTAAAAATTTGTTGTAAGGTCTTAGATCTTCTTTCCATCAGAAGAAAAGATAGCTCTGGATGAAAATTTGTCGCATAAAAGAGAATGGCAACAGCTTCGGGAGGTTTGAATTCTTCAGGCATGTTGTAATAAAAACTAGAAAACCTCCTGCTGAATAAAGAGACTGTCTCATTTCTCTGTTTCTTTGAAGCATAAAACTATGCAAGATATAGATCCAAGGATTTCCTCTCGCCCCAAAATTTCAGGAAAAGGGCCTTCATCTTCTTCCATGAGCTAATTGATTTAGACTGCAAATTTATGAACCATGCTTTGGCATATCCTTTTAGGGACTGGGAAAAGGCTCTCATACACACATCATCATGTTCAATTTCAAATAAATCTACAAAATGCTCAAAATCTTGAACAAGTTTTTTCAGCTGAGATCTTCTCGAGCTCTCTGTCAAATATAGGCAGATATTTATAATGCTTTAGAGGAAAGTCATGGAGTATATGTGGTAATTTCAGAGGTCTATATATCTCTTGTGTTTTGGTATATATAGGATTTGGCACAAGAGGAAATACATCAGATACATCAGCCTTGATCTCAGGGAGCTTACGAAATTGGTCATTTGCATCATATGATTTGGGAGAATGATCTTGTTCATGATCAGCAATGCAAGAAGAAAATATGTCTATAGTTTTTAAAGAAGGATATATGAATGTAGCTTTATGGTCTTCGTTTGAATGCAGCAAGTAAAGAAATATTCTTTTGAAAAACTCAGGAAAGGACAAAAAGATATTGATGAAACATAAATATACTTCCTAGAGAAAACTCAATTTTAAGTACCTGGTCTTTCCACTATGTCCTTTCATATCTCTGTCAACAGGTCTTGTTCTCCAATGGAGTCTCTAAATCTGATTTGAAGCTTGATTGGAGTCACTAGGTGAATGATTTACAACCTCCATGTGTCTGATTGTTGTCTACCATCAGCAATCAGATCTAAACTTTGTTATTTCTCCCAGGGAACATTTCACCTTCGGTCCCCGGCAACGGCGCCAAAATTTTATCACTCTGTAATTTGCCTTGGTTGTGGAGGCAAATCATAGAGGTAAACTCAAACCACTTTTGGATTGGAATATGGCCTTTCCAAACCAAAGAAGGCTCTCTCACTATAAATTAGGCTCAGTGGATAGATCTGAAATAGAAATAAGGTTTGTAGAATAATTGTGGCTGACAGGGTAAAAGCATACCATTGGGCATGGAGTCAATAGGGACTGAGGTCAATTACTTGATGGATTCTTGGTCAATTGAACAATGACTATTCATAGGCAATATAGTGTTATATTTTCAATGAGATATGACTCATGTAAATTTTCTGTTAACAATTACTTGAACCATAACTATTGCAACAAACCAAGATCACGAGAAGAAGATCCATGCACAAGTACACAAGAAGTATCTTGGGAAACCCTTCTAAACAAGGGAAGAAAACCCATCCAATCCTTTTTTATATTCCTCAAGAGAAATACCTCCCACACCATCACCAAAAACTAGCACACAAGAGGGTGTTGCAATTCTCATAATTTCATACCACAACTTCTGAAATCATGAGATGACACAATGATAAGTGTATTTCCTCAATGGGGATTCACCTTTATTTATATAAGGCTTGTCACATAAAATGATGTGTCTATTATTAGGGTTGACCTCAATAACTCAAAATATAATTAATAATTACCATAATAATTATATTTTATATTAATTATCTTTTACATTAATTATTAATCACATTAAGGTGGGGTCGACTTGTACCCTTTACATTACAATTAGGGTTATAAGAGGTCTGACTCTTAAACAATATAGCAAGGGATCTTACACACCCACTAGTGCTCATCCACTAGGGGAACATCCATAGGGATGTCCATATCTTTGTCTCATTGCATTACACAGAAGAACCACTTCTTCACTAGTGCTCATTCACTAGGATCACGTTCATCTGTGCTCGTCCATAGGCATGTCCACTCAACAGATATTCTTTCTCATTGCATTACATAGGAGAGTCATCTAGATTTTCTCGTCAACTCTTTTGCTTAGAGGAGGCTAATACATCATCTTCATTTATGTTCTCATGATTATGCACCTAGCGCTTTGGGATTTCACACGTTCACCTTGTGCTCAGTCACAGGCACGTCCAACTCTACAGATCGCCTTTCTCACTGCGTTACACAGTAGAATCATCTAGAGTTCTTCTCAACTCTCTGAATGGAGGAGGGCATATCTACGTTCCAGCTCTGTCTTAGATAGGAACCACACACCCTTCTCAGGGGATTTCTCTCAAGTTTGTAAGCTGGAGAAAGTCTCACATAGCTACAATGGTCAACATCTCACAGGTTTGTAAGATGGAGAATGTCTCACATAGCTGCAATCATCAACACTCCCTCTCATCTAGGGAGGAATTATTCATCATTCCACGTCTCCCATGGATGTACTTTGAAAGTTGTCTTCATTGGAGCCATCAACACTCCCTCTCAACTAGGGAGACATTCTTCACTTAGTTAGTTTGGTGAAGATGTTTGCAATCTGCTCATGTGTAGGAAGGTATTGCATGTGTACGATTTTCCTCTGCATCATATCTCTTATATAAGGATATTTCATCTCATCATGTTCCGATCCTATTAGGAAACAATGGGTTCTTAAGGAGCTTTACACACGGCTCTTGGTTATCATCATAGGATCCATCTCATGGTCAAGTAAATATGTTAGAATATTGTGAAGCCATATGGCTTCGCACACTCGATGCTATATACTCTGTTTCTATGTTACTCAAGTCCATAGGGTTTTTGTTTCCTGCTACATCAGGAAATCATGGAAAACTTCACGATAAGACAACAACCAAATGTGCTCTTCTAGTCCACTGTACTATATGCTCAATCTGTATCAATATATCATGCAAACTCATGTTCACACTAGAGGCATATCTCAGGCCATATCCAACTGTGCCTCGTATATATCTCAATACATGCTTGACTGCTATCAAGTGAGTCTGTCTCGGTTGACTCATGGATTGACTAAGCACATTCACTGCATAGCATGAATCAAGTCTGGTGTTAACCAGATACATCAATGATCCAATTAGTTGTGGATCAATCTTTTATGAATCATCATTATTCATTTTCTTCAAATCCATCATGGTGGTTTTGCATTTTTCATACTAAACTTCTTTAATATTCCCACTGTATGTTTTCCTTGACTTCAGGAAAATCTCATCGGTCTTCTGTCATACTTCTTGTCCCAAGAAGTGGTGCATCATACTCATATCCTTTATCTCAAAATTATAAGTCAAATCTTACCTGTATCTAACAACAAGTTTTTCTAAATAAGTCATCAAAATAAGTCACCAACACTATAATAATATAGGTTTGGATCAGCAACACTCTTGTTGAAACCCAAAATCATCAAGAATTCATCCATCTAATATAGTTTACAACTCATGGATGGTAGTATGGATGGAAGTGTATTGGGCTTACTGGATCAAGTGTCTCATCATAGAAAACTCCCTTTGTTTGTGAGAAACATCTGGCTATAGATCTCGCCTTGTATTTCTCGACCCTTCCATCAATTGTATGTCTTTCTACCTGTTGCAAAGTTTTGTCAAACCCAAACAAGCCTTTTATAGCTTACTACAAAGTTCCTAGGAATACCAACTGGATCAACTGTATTATTAGTTATCTCCCTCTAGACTGTTGAAGAGGAAGAAGGTATTGTTTCTTTTTCTCAATTAGTTTGACTTTTTATGAATCAAGTGACTCCCTCTGAAGTCTGAAGGATAATATTATTCCTTTGTTTGTTAGCCTGCTTGGACCAAGAAAACAAACAAAAGGAAACAAGACAAGAATATCTCCTAGAGGAGATTCATGAGTACATCTCTAGAGTCAAAACAATTTAAGGATTTTTGTCACAGCTACAACATCTACTTGTAATGTAGAAACCTTAGAAATGTAGGTTATCATCATAATAAAAAAACCATCAAACCTGGAGTCTTCACTTCCAGTGTGTTGTTCTTCTGAATGCACTAAGACTTCTCTAGGTCTATGATTTGCACTAGGGACTCCTTCTTCCTCCAAAATACCCTTATGACAATGATGCAAATAATATATATATATATATATATATATATATATATATATATATATATATATTGCATACCTAAGAGTGAACACCACTAGAGATTCTGCTTCAATATTATGATGAGCAATGACATTCTTTGCAAGTTTGCCTTGTAGCCATCTATACCATACAAGTCTTTGACGAGGTTTGCATCATCCTTTACTATTGTAACTGACATGAGATTATCACATATTTGCAATTATGTCCTTTTGTTGGTGATCCAACTTGCTTATGATTGTTTTAATTTATCTAGGTTATGTCCATTGTTTGACATTTAACAAACATATTGTTGTAGCTATCCTTATATCTTTTGTTGTTACTTAACTCTGTTATGTCTTGACTTCAGATATGTATTTTAAGGGTTTCAATTTGGTTTGTAACATCTTCAATGTACTTTAGACAAACCAATGATATCCTTCTATGTTTTTTGGGATATACACCAACATTGTCAATTAACCACTTGCATGGAGATAACCTGCTTAAATATAAGCCTTGAACTATCTGAAGGAATAATATTTGGTATAGGCGAATCATGTAAGATTTTTCCATTTTTATCATTGAATAATGGAGTCAAATTGTTTTAAGAGCATTCGGAATCGGTGAAAAGTCTCTTGCAACATGAGGGTTGGATGAGCCATTGACAAGATCACTTGTAGAAGTGGAGAGAGGACCAACACCATCTTATGAAGGAGAAAGGTCCATTAAAACATGACAGTAATCATCTAGGAGAGGTCCTCTAAGGGGGCTTCCCTACTTAATTGTTGTTCTAGTATGCCCAATACTGAAGAAATGAACTTAACAAATCACACCACCATGATTTAAGAAATGGAACATTTTTAGGCTTTCTTGCAACTTGTTATCTTTTGTCAATTGTTATAGGATAAATCCGTGAGTGCGGACACAAACCGATCTCCCTAGATCCACCTGGTATCTAGAACAAAACAGGACAGAATAATACACTTTCCCTAGATCTAGACTATTGAATGAACTGAGAGATGAGGATCATGGACATACCTTATGAACGCTTTACTTAGATCTCTATTGTTCCAAGATTTGATCCAATGCTCTCGTCCCATTCAGATCACAACAGAACGAACCAATCGAAGTAAAGGCAGATTAATATATTCAATAACTAGTCTATACATATGATCAAGGAGTTATGTAATAAAGTGACATCATCTTTATGGGAAAGGGACATAT
>ML807805.1:340095-371428 GCA_009831015.1 Picea engelmannii
CAGGCCAAGTACAAGACGAGACATGACAAGTATCGTGTTGATCACAGTTTCCAAGTTGGAGATGAAGTTTGGCTTTACATCAGTAAGGAGAGGCTTAAAGGAGAAGGTAAAAAGTTGAAACCGATTCGATATGGTCCTTTCAAAATTATCGACAAGATTGGTAACAATGCCTTTCATTTAGATTTGCCTCCTTATATGCAGATGTATGCAGTTGTTAATGTTGAGAATTTGAAATTGTATGAGCCTCCATCGATTTATGATCAAGGAGAGCATGTTCAGATTCCTTCTATCGATGATTTTTCCCCAGAGTATCTTACAAAACTGCATGAAGACACCATCCTTGACAAGAGAATGCGAACTTCAAAACGAGGAAATGTGGAGTATCTTCGAGTTGGTCTTAAAGGAACCAATCCAAGCAAATCCAATTGGATTGAGGTTGGAAGGGTGAGGTAACTATACCCTCATCTTCACATAGACTGAAAATAGTCTTTTGGAGGTCCAAAAGCTTCCCAATGGGGAGGTGTGATCAGGGGATCAAATTTTGCTCAAAAATTCAAAGTGCTCGGAATCGCTTCAAATCGAACGAGAGCGTAGAACTTGTCGTTGTGAACCCAACGCAATTTGTTTCGTCTCAAACGGACGTCGGGAGCGAGAGATATTGCGATCTGTTCGAATCATCAAAGAGGCAAAAAAGAGGGACGTTGACTGTACAGTCCGTACAGGTTGACGTGGCAGGGTCGTACAACCGTACGCTGATGTGGCATGTGCTGATGTGGCAATTGTTGATTGGAAGATGTGGTTGAATGGTGTTTCGACACATGGCAGTATGTGGTTGGTGGTTTGGTGCCACGTGGCCCAGTCATGGGCTGCCACGTGGCACCCCTTTATTGGTTATGGTTTGTTAATCAAAATTTTATGGAGTCTGTGGGGGTCGAACCCCAGACCTCCCCTATGGTTCCGAGCTTTGGTAGTGTGTGGGCTACCACTAGCCCACACAGTGATCCTTGTAAACTATATGAGTTTAATTATATTTGAATTGAATTAATGTGCTATATGGGGGCGCGTCCGGGCTGGGGCTAATGCATATATATATATATATATATATATGACCACCGGTTTATACATGGAGCGTGCGGGCGTTTTAAACGGATTCTAGCCCCGGTTTATGTGTATTACATATGACCCTGTCTATTCATGTGCGCGGGAGTTTGGGATTTGGTTTACATGGTTTCAAACGACCCGCCACTTGTCACTGTTTTATTCGCCAATATAAACGGTTAGCCCTTTTTACAATGCGCAAGGTCATATGACCTTCATGTGCTAGGCGGTTAGGGGCTGGCGCGCCCATAACCATCCTACAGTTCACACCGTTGGCGCGGTTGCGCCCGGTGCCAGTTTTTGCGCTTAAATAAGCGTGTGTGCTAGGTTCATGAAAAAAGGGTGCAATTTGTAGATGCAGAGACAGCAAGCTTGAAGGAGGGACTTCCAAGAAGCATAACTTCTTCGTTTTTTGGCCAAACTAGGTGCCGAAAAAGCCCAACTAGGGGTTTTTGGACGCTCTGAAGCCATTGGAGCAGTCTGTTGGTCAATTTGAGCATTGTAAAGCATTTTTTTGAGCACTTTGAGCAATTAATAATAATGATCCATTGGAAGCTGGACCAGGAGATGTAGCCCAAGAGAGGCGTGAACTCCTTTATCAATTGTTGTGTTTATGTGCTTATGTTAATTGATTATGTTGTTGTTTATTTGTGTCTTAAATGAGTAAATCCTACTAATATGTGTTGCAAAGTTGATTCATTTGCTTTTAACACATAAATTTTACTTGCAAATATTTTCAAGATTTCTAGTCTTCTTCATTTTTAGATCATCTTTCTCCATACATTTCAGTTTGTTTCAAGGGTTAGATATGTCCCTTTATCATCTTCATCTTACCATAGAATTGGTAGACTTTATCTTTAGTTTTGTGTGCAAGTGTCTTCTTCAAGCCTGCTCTGATACCATGTTAGATTTTCAGTGAGCTATGGCTCGTGTATTCCTTCTAAATTTTATGTTAACAATTACTTGAACCATAACCATTGCAGCAAACCAAGATCACAAGAAGAAGATCCATGCACAAGTACACAAGAAGTATCCTGGGAAACCCTTCTCAACCAGGGAAGAAAACCCAGCCAATCCTTTGCTATATTCCTCAAGAGAAAGACCCCCCACACCATCACCAAAAACTAGCACACAAGAGGGTGCTGCAATTCTCATAATTTCATACCACTACTTCTGAAATCATGAGATGACACAATGATAAGTGTATTTTCTTAATGGGGATTCACCTTTATTTATATAAGACTTGTCACATCAAATGATGTGTCTATTGGCACAATAGGGACGACCTCAATAACTCAAAATATAATTAATAATTACCATATTAATTATCCTTTATATTAATTATCTTTTACATTAATTATTAATCACATTAAGGTGGGGCCGACCTGCACCCTTTACATTACAATTAGGGTTACAGGAAGGTCTGACTCTTGAACAATATAGCAAGGGATATTATACAGCCACTAGTACTCATCCACTAGGGGCATATCCATATGGATGTCCATATCTTTGGCTCACTGCATTACACAAAAGAATCACTTCTTCACTAGTGCTCATTCACTAGGATCACATTCACCTGTGCTCATCCACAGGCACGTCCACTCAACATATATTATTTCCCACTACATTACACAGGAGAGTCATCTGGAGTTTCTCGTCAACTCTTCTTCTCAGAGGCGGCTAATACATCATCTTCATTTCTATTCTCATGACGATGCACCCATCACTTTGGGATTTCACACGTTCACCTTGTGCTCAGCCACAAGCACGTCCAACTATGTAGATCGCCTTTCTCACTGTGTTACACATTACAATCATCCGGAGTTCTTCTCAACTCTCTGAATGGAGGAGGTCATCTCTATGTTCCAGCTCTACCTCAGATAGGAACCACACACCCTTCTCAAGGGATTTCTCTCAAGTTTGTAAGCTGGAGAAAGTCTCACATAGCTACAATGGTCAACATCTCACATGTTTGTAAGCTGGAGAGTGTCTCACATAGATGCAATCATCAACAGATAGAAGGCATTCTCTTGTGCCAATAAAAATTATTGCAGGTGAAAGATTAAAGAGAAAACATAAATAATCAACCTAAGGCATCAAACTTGGATGAATCTCAAGGTGATTATAGCAGAAAAACCATAACTATGTTCAAATACATGCACGGAGCATCTATTCCAAAGATGAATTCTGATACAAAACTTTAATTTAAACATCATGAAAGAAAACACTAGAAGGAATTAATTGAAACAAAAGATACATACATTGTAGGAACACATACAGAAGAAAATACAATCACATGTATCTCTGAAGCCAAAATCCAGTTACTTCAGATCCATCAATTTCATTAAACTCAAAACAGAAATTACAGCATGGACTAGAAAAAATGTCCTCTCTCACACTCGCCAACCCAGTCTTCATCTAGTCTACCAAAATATATACAAAATACTTGTTTTTATGCTCAAGGAATCGAGTTCAAATAATTTCCTAGAAAGGGACTTAGTTGCAATAAGATAGCAATAAATTTAGAACTCCCTGCTAGAAAATAGAACTTTGTTTTGACTATGTAGCAACATTTTAAAATTTTCAAAATATAAATTTGTTTCATTATGCCATTGAGACTAAGAACTGACATGGACCACTAGTACAGTTGGATATGACTGGAAGTCGATCCAAATGTTGATCTGGTAACTATGTCACTTTCACAGCGAGCTCGCTGCACAACTGGAGACTACAGCACTTACGCAGCGTGATGTCACTGCTCAAACTCTATCTCTCGATGTTCCTTGATATTCACTGTCAAACTCAATTGCTTCTGCCAACAAGTCTAACTTTCTCTTGGCCTCATCATCAATATCAATTTGTTATAGCCTTTGCCTCATAGCTATGTTTTCTTTCTTTAAGGACAATTTTTGTTGGTAAAGATTTCTCACCTACCAATGAAGAGGTAGTTTTCTTCTTAACATCTTTTTTCTATTATCAAGGGCTTCTTCACAATCATCAAGGTGTTCAGCCATATTCTCTTTCATTTCCTTGTTTGCATTATGCTCCATAACCAGTGCTACCAGAGAATAAGATCTTCTTTTATGGCTTTTGGATCACATAGTGGATCATAAGAAGATTCAAACATAATGTTGTCTCGGACTGTTGCATTTAAAATTCATGAGACTTGTAGAACATAGGAAACACTTCCCCTGGAAACTACCTCCATATCTGCAACTCATTATAGTTCATGTAAATATGGATGACAAGGTGAATGAACAATATAATTCTTGCAACCAGCTAGACAAGGAACACTACAACTCCATTCATGACATAAGCCTTCGATTTTGTCAGCTTGCAATGTCTAGATACCATCTCATTGACACTTGAATTACACAATTTTGCAACTTTGTCTCTAGTCTCCACCACTAGCAAAACGGTGGAAATGGACGCAATCTTTGTCCACTCATGAAAAGACAAATTTCTTGAGTAAATTTTGAACATAAAGTAATATGGTTGGGCAAGCATCTCTTTCCTAAAGTAATATGGTTGGGCAAGAAGATATTTCACCATGACTAGGAAAACTCAGAACAGGAACAATGACCTTTGGAAGAAACCAAAGTAAAAATTTCACTATTGACCACATGTCCATAGAAATATCCAATACATATAAAATAATAGCTAACACATCTTCAATTCAGCTCCATCATACAACACTTCTCTCATCACATCCATCCCAGTTGAATGCATTCCTTTGCGACCATACAAGCGAGTGTTCATGTTGGATGTATCACATCTCCTTGGGTGATTTCTCAGCTAGGTATTCTATCTCCTTCTCAAGCCTTATAAGTTGAGCATCAATGAAAGGATAATCCTTGGATCCATGGATGTACATTGCACTTATGGCATCATCTGTCACAATTTTTCCATCGAGACCAATCACAATCATGGTTGGGATGCCTTCAACATGGAAAAGTCCTGTGAGATCCTTATAATTTTTATC
This sequence comes from Picea engelmannii, assembly GCA_009831015.1. Lineage (NCBI taxonomy): Eukaryota > Viridiplantae > Streptophyta > Pinopsida > Pinales > Pinaceae > Picea > Picea engelmannii. The sequence continues at coordinate 345,176 of ML807805.1, forward strand.
TCCAAATGGGAGAGCTAGCCATGGCATGTTGGAGCAATAGTCTTCAAATCCTATTGATCTTAGTCATTCAAAATGAAAACCACCTCAAACACTTCTCCTCTTTCCCTGGCTATGAAGTGATCTTCTATGCGAACAAATCGTCTGATAAAAATCCATAAAAATCGCAAGTGTGACATCTATGAGGAAATCGACAACTAGGGTTCAAATGAGCACTTGGGTGCTCTGTACATTGGGCACATGGTCATTCCTATGAAAAGTTTCAAAACACCTGGAAATTAGATGGGTTTGATCATTACATCATTTAATTTCCAGCATTTGATCTCCTTCACAATCTATTGACGTTCATTCATTGTTTGGTGTTTTCTGAGCAGACTTAACAATTGTTCAACATTTGGCGTTTACACTTAATTTCATGCTTAGCGCATTTAGCAACTCGATGAATATAATCGACATATTCTTAGGCATTTGACTTCTAATTAAAATGATCGATCAGTTTCACAGCCAGGCAATAAATAAAAACCTCGTGGCATCTCCCTTTGATTTTACACTTGGCATTTCTATGCAGTAGGCAATTGTGTTTCTCTGGCATTTGTAGAATTGGTACAACATCTTGTCAATTTGTTAATTTTCTCAATGTGTTGTGTGATTTCCTCATGGGTGCCTTGGTGGCTTGAAGCTTGGTTTTGAATTTGGCACTTAGTGTTGTCGAAGCTTTATAGCTTGGCATCTACAAACTTAAATGCAGTTATTGTTATCCTTTCTGGGGGCATTTTTTGTTTTCCTTCATTAGGATATATCCCACATTGTTGGTGTGAATGAGCTTTTTGATGTTGATATACACCAATATTCCCTTGGTTATTCGATGCGTAGTTCACCTTTTATGTCCCTTGTGGGCTCCCCTCCTCGTGGCTTGTCACTTGGTTGTTGGCTTGTAACTTGCATAGAAACCCAAGAGCTCAATGAGCTTTAAAAATAAAAATTTTATTTGCATAATCTTACAAATTTTTTCCCCAATTCACTATCATTGGTATTGATGTTGTCTTCCCATTGCTACGAAACTTGAAGGCGCTACGACATTCCCTGGTCACTACAAAAGTGCCACATCACTACAAAATCACTGAATCAGCACAAATTATACAGTGATAACAAGGCCTATGTAGACAATGGATAGTGATCAACTTTGAAACTGACCAAAGGGGCCATCATTCCCCCAAGCATGAGATCCCTCCCCATCGGATGGTGATGGAGGGAAGCGATAAAGTATGGGTAGGTGGACATGATTCACCCTGCTATGTGTATACGTAGCCTACAAGGAGCATGCCCCAAACAACAGACATACACATATGCAATGTGGATACAATTTTGGAAAGGAAAAGGTGGATTTCCAATCTATTATTTACATATGATTCAAAGGGACTCAAGTTTTGGGTTTCGAAATAGGTGTCAGTATAACATGGATAATATCTAGATATGGAAAACCAATGCTCGTTCAAAAGATGTTTCAACTCAACAACATATTGGTTGGAGAGACTAGGTTGTTGAGGCAAAAAGTAGGAATGATGAGGTAGATCATCCCAAGGGTAATCTGGAGTGGCAAGGGACTCTAGAACATCCTCACCAGAATGGAAAATGTGAGAAGGAGAGTCTACACTACCATATGAGATGGTGGAAGATGGGGTAGTGAACCCAACATCAACACCATGGGAATGTGAGTTGTGGTTCGCATGCGTGACATCTATAGGGGTAGACTGAAGACAAGTGGATGAAGACTCCACTAATGTTGAAACCGAAGAGGCATTAGGTATACAAGGGATGCTTGATGCACCTCGGTGGAAAATAGCGGATTTTATGAGATATTAGATCACATGCAAGTTGAAAGGTAGAGAATTTGCATGGAATTCTCATTGACTTTCACTTCAAGGGGGACAATTTCAATAATGTCTTTACTACTAACCTAAAAAAACCTTTCTCGTCTAAGGGTGAGGTTCTATATTATTGGAGTCTAGTGATCCAAAGAAGTGAAATCTGACTGAAGAATGATATCAAATGAATCGTGGAATTGGGTTGGTTTAGGACAATTATGAGAATAATGGCCATATGTATCACATAAAGTGCATGGGTGATTCATGAGCAAGGAATTAATATGTTTAGAGGATGATTTGGGAAGCATAACCTACACAATTGTTGTGGAAGGAGTAGGTTTCAAATCATCCATGTTAAGAATCCCCTTGAGTTCATATATTTGAGGATAAATATTGGTAGCGTGGCGAGGGATATCGCACAAAGTGCATGGAGGTGTGGCCCTAGGTGCTATGTTCTAGGTGGCGATGGCTTATTTATGATTTTTTATGCTCCATTTCCTTTTGACTTATCCCCCTTTGTAAATTCCCTTCTCATCCTATGTTGGTTGAGGTGGGGCCTATGTAGGTGCCTTAGGGGATACAAGGTGTTGATTATTTGGGTTGGTTGTCATTGATGTCAACCCTTGAAGAAATTCCGGTAGCGAATTTTGATAACACAAAGTATTTGATTACTGAGAGGGGGGGTGAATCAGTAATAGAGCAATTATAATCATTTTTAAACCAAATAATCCAAGTGTTGTACCAATGTAGAATTATCGTCCAATAATTAGAAATGAACAAATGAACAATCATACACATACACAGTACACAAGTGTTTTACGTGGAAACCCAAAGCGGGAAAAAACCACGAAATTTGTTTCTTATATGTCTTGAAGAATTACATTCATTGGAAGCACCAACTTCCTTTGTTTTCCAGCTGCAACTGGAAGGAGTCTCCAACCCCATAGTTTCTCAAGCTACAACCTAAGGGAAGCTCCAACTCCCCAATTCTCTGGCTACAACTAGAAGGAGGCTACAACCCCCTATGTTCTCCGGCTACAACCGGAAGGTGGCTACAACCACTTGTCCTTGCCCCGTCAAACCACCCTGAAGTAGAAGTATAATGATGGAACCACTGTCACACTATCACTGTGAGATATACTGATGTAAATCTATACAAATAAACCTAAACCATGCATCAACATGTACCTCAACCTGTACCATAAACAAGTGCTTCAACCATGCACCAACCTGTAGAAAACAACCTGTAATCAACTTGTACCATAAAAAAATGCAACCAACCATGTACCAAGTATGTACAAATCATGTGCCAACTACTCATAAAATATGACTCATCAATATGTACCAACATCATCAATTATACACCTCATGTATGTGCCAACTCATCAACTACTTGTCTCAACCATGTACACAACATGTACCTTAACCAAAAGCCCTCATCAATTTCATCATCCAAATATGATTTGTAACTCTGTAATAGACCTAGTGTATATGATCACATACCTGTAAACTTTCCTTAACTTTAACAACAAGATACTAGCATTTTCATGAAACTTTTCTTTAGTCTCACATGACTAGTTTTGGATTAGTCAACAACCCTAACTTGAAATAATCATAACTTTGTACCTGTAATGAATAAAGATCTGAAACTGATACACAATATTCTTCGATGTGTTTTATACAATTCCTCCAAGTGTCACTACTTGGAACCTCTCAAAAAATTAGTTATAGCAAAAATGGCATACCTTGTTGAATTATGGCTTATTCTAGAGAGCGACCTTGTAGAGAGTGCCCCGCAAAGAATATTTCTTGAATCGCTATGAAAATATTAAAAAACATACTAAAGACTGTACTATAACCAACACATTTGGTCTTACTGAATTTGGATCTTTTATAAATCATTTATGATGTTTTTACCCGAAACACTTGTTTTAGACTAGTTTCAGGACTAGCCACAAAACATATTTTCCACGGAGTGTAACTCCAAAAATACAACGACCCACGAGCTGATTTTTTTACCACATATACTTGGATATGTTTCCTCAATGGAATAGAAATTTCACATTCTGAATCATTCTATAAAAAAAAAAAAAAAAAATATTGCAAAAATGGTGAGATGACCTGTAAATAACAAACCTTAGAAAGCATCATCAAAAGAATTTATCCTTCCTTGAATTCCGACCTTTTTTTCTTCACCTTCCCTCGGAAATTCAGCTTAGATATCCTTTGGTTACCTAAGACACCTATAGATATTCAATGTGCTCAAGTGTGTTATGAAATGAGAGATCCTTGCCTCTTATTTATACTCTCCAAGTAGCTTCCTTAAAAACATCTTCTAGGTCCCTTTGCCCACTTTCCTTATTTTAGGGTTAACCCACTTCTAGTTTCTCCATTAAATTTATTGTTTAAATAATTAATTTGTATTCACTTTGAATTATAGTACACTCATCACTTCACTTTATTATTTACCTTATAAAATCTCTTAAACCACTTTGACTACTTTGACCTTTTGGGGCTTCTAGATGACATATGAGGGTCCTCCAACTTCGTAAGTCCGTAACTCTCAAACCATGAGAAGTTATGTGACGTTCCACATACCACCAGAAATGAAATGACATGTACTATCCATATAGAATACTATTACCTACAAATATATCAAAACACATACCATTATCCATCAAACAAACTTGGGTCCATTACCCAAACCTAGGTTCTCTAACTTCTCATGGCCATAACTCTCTAACCGTGAAGAGTTATGTGACTTTCCACATACCACTAGAAATGGCATGACAAGAACTATAAATATAGGATAGTTTCATTGAAAAATTCACTAACCTTCATCTCATTATTCCACAAATAATCATGGGTTCTCTAACCATACTTCTAGGATAACTCAATCCGCAAAGCGTCTTCTCGTGAGGGCTATCACCATAAGGGGACCACTTTGGAGTTAATCCATTTCTACTTATTATCAACCATGAAAAGACAATAATGAGTCATCTTTACATCAAACAAACCTGGTTCCATTACCCAAAAATTTGTGCTATCGGGCTTTCTTCAAGGGTTGACATCAATGACAACCAACCTTAATCAACAATATCCCCCTTTCGCATTGATGGAAACACTCTGATGCAAAACTAAAATTATGTCATGCAATATTGAATTCATATCATTCATACTCCCCCTGAAAACATGCCTTTGTCCTCTGCATCTTTGTGACCATTGATCCCCCTGGAACCATGCCTTTGTCCTCTGCATTTGATGAATCTCTCCCCCTTTCTCATCAATGGAAAAGGTATCTTTCCATCCGGGGTTGCTCCCCCTGAGTAAATTGCCCTATTTATGGTGCTTCCTCATGTACATCTAAGACATCTAAGATAAGCATTCAAAAGCATTCATTTTGAAGTCGAAATAACTCCGAGTCTCTGGTGAAGATACTCAAAGGATTCCCGTGGGAGTGGTTTTGTAAAAAGGTCTGTCGGTTGTTCTTTTGTGCCCACATATTCAACTCTAATGTTCTTTTCTCCAACTTGTTCCCGTAGAAAGTGATACTTGATTGGAATGTGATTTTTCTTGGAGTGCATCACCAGGTTCTTTGAGATACTGATGGTACTTGTATTATCACAATAGTTTGGAATGGGCTCATCATACTCAACCTGTATATATGTCAAAGTTTGTTTCATCCAAAGAACCCATGTACAACATGTTGTTGCTACAATATACTCTGCCTCGGTTGTAGATAGAGATTTTTTTGGGTGAATTCGGAAAAACCACAGTAGTGTCAATTGAATGTCAATTGATACTACTATGGTTTTTTTGAATTCACCTGAAAACACTCTTCACCACAGAAATCTTAGCAATCAATAGATAGAGATATTGATGATTGTTTCTTGCTTAGCCAAGATACTAAACACTCACCCAAGTAGAACGTTGCTCCACTGGTGCTTCGTCAGTCATCAATACAACCTGCCCAATCAGCATTTGTGTAGGCAATAAGAGATAGATCCTTTCCTTTTGGATACCATAATCCAAACTCTTATGTTCCTTTGAGATATCTGAAAATTCTCTTCACTGCTAATACATGTGATTCCTTTGGTTCTACTTGAAATCGTGCCACCTGTCCAACTGCCTGCATTACATATGGTCTGGATGTTGTCACATATAGTAGGCTGACAATCATTGACCTGTATTGCCTCTGATCTGTAGACTTTGAATCATCATCTTTGCTTAACTTGCAACTAGTTTGCATGGGAGTGATAACTAGTTTGCAATCTTCCATTCCGAACCTCTTTAACATTTCTCTTATATACTTGGTTTGAAAAATAAAAATTCCTTGGTTGTTTTGACATCTCTGAAATCCCATAAAGAAGGATAGTTCTCCAAGTAATGACATTTCAAATTCATTATGCATATCCTTTGTAAATTTCTGGCTTATCCTGTCATCATCACTACCAAAAATAATATCATCAACATAAACTCCAATTAATAAAATATTACATTGACTTGCCTTGATGTAGAGGTTGTTGTCTGCACTTCCTTTTCTGAACCCTGCCCGCTGTAAATATTTATCCAGTCTAGAGTACCATGCTCTAGGAGCCTGTTTTAGACCATACAAGGCCTTCTTTAATTTGCACACATAGTATGCATTCTCTAACAACTAAAATCCTTCTGGTTGTTCAATGTAGACTTCTTCTTCAAGTTCCCCATTCAGAAAAGATGATTTTATGTCCATCTAATACACTTTAATATTTTTGGAGCATACATAAGCTAAAATCAAACGGATTGATTCCATTCTGGCAACTGGGACAAATGTCTCTTCAAAGTCAATTCCTTCAATCTGTGCATATCCTTTACATACCAATCTAGTTTTGTTCCTTGTAACCTGTCCATATTCATTCAATTTATTCCTGAAAACTCATTTTGTGTCGATCACATTCTTATTCTTTGGTCTTGGAACCAATTCCCAAGTGTCATTTTTCTCTATTTGATCCAATTCTTCATCCATGGCCTTATTCCAAAATTCATCCTTGTTGGCTTCTTCAAAACAGTTTGGTTCAATTGTAGATAAGAGTGCTATGTGTGTTTGTTCTGGTGAATGGATTCTTCTAGTCTCAACTCCTGCATCTTTGTTTCTGATAATCTGATCTGAAGGATGATTCTTCTATACTCGTCTGCTAGATGTCTTTGGAGACACTTGTTGAACTTGCTCTTTTGCTTATGTCGGATTCTCTTCATCTTCCTCTTCTACTTATTTTTCATCTTCTGCTTCCTTTTCGAAAGGTTGTTCCATTGATTCATTTTCTTCTTCCTTTGATTTTGGTCTGCCTGTTTCATTAATTATTACGTTGATGCTTTCCACAACTTTGTTCAATCTCAGATTGTAACACTTGTATGCTTTCCTTGTACTTGATTAACCAACAAGTACTCTTGTGTCCACACGAGAGTCAAACTTTCCCATTCTTCCATCTTCTCTTTTGATGTAGCATTTGCTTCCAAAAACTCTGAAGTGCTTCACATTTGTCGGTCTTCCTTTCCATAGCTCATAGGGAGTTTTGTCAGTGTTGTTTCTGAGCATTACTCTGTTTTGAATGTGAACTGTTGTATGCACTGCCTGTGTCCAAAATATATCTATCAATTTGGACTCCATTAGCATTGTTCGAGCCATTTCTTGTACTGTCATGTTCTTTCTTTCAACAAATCCATTCTGTTGAGGTGTCCTAGCAACAAAGAAATGTCTTTTTATTCCATGATTGTTGCAGTAGTCCATAAATTCCTTTGAAGTGAAATCTCCTCCATTATCAGATCTCAAGCATTTGATTTTTGAATCCATTTCAGTTTCAACCATTTCCTTGTAGATCTTAAAGTTTTCAAAAGCTTCTGACTTATTCTTGAGAAAGCAAACTGCAGTCATTCTTGTATAATCTTCAACTAATAACATAAAGTATTTCTCATCTTTTAAACCTTTTGTTGTAGTTGGTCCAACTAGATCAGTGTGCACAATTTCCAATGGTCTTGTCGTTGAATATTCTTTTGATTTGAACCTGGTCTTTGTTTGCTTTCCTTGTTGAAAATGCTTACATAAAGTGTTGGTTGGTTTCGTGATCTGGGGCATTTCTCTGACTGCTTCTCTTTTGCTGACTTTGACAAGGTTATCAAAATGTATGTGGCCCATTCTTCTGTGCCATAGCCAACTTTCACCTTCCTTTCCTAGACAACACTTTTCATTTCCAATTTCACTTAACACATATATGTTGCTTGAAGTTCTTGCAGTTGTAGCAATCAATTTTCCTGAACCTTCTTTTCTTATCTCGCACTTTTGTAATTCGAAAGTAACTTTATGAACTTGGTCACACATTTGACTCACACTTAGAAGATTGTGTTTCATATCTTCTACTAGTAGAACATTTTCTTCCTTTGTATTCTTGTTCCCAATTCTGACTATGCCTTTTCCAATGATTTTAGTTGAATCATCATTTCCGAAGGAGACTAATCCATCTCTTTCTTTTCTTAATGTAAGAAACTTGTCTCTATCACCTGTCATGTGTTTTGAACAACCATTGTCAACATACCAACCATGTTTATTTTGCTTAGTTTGTAGAGCGAGTGTGCATTCTTCATTGCTATACTGATTTTGCTTTCTTATCCATGTCCTTTTATGAGATTCCTGACTGTGACTGTTGTTATTATGTTGCGGTTCTCTAGGAGGGACTGTCATTCTGCAATATTTGGCCATGTGTCCAAAGTTGTTGCATTTGTAACATTCCACTTCAGTGCTCTAAGATTCAAACATGTTGTAACTTCTTCTCTGTGTTTCATTAGGCCTTCTTGGATAACCCTTTTGTGTATGACTTTCAAAGTTGTTTATGTTCATGTTAGATATCATTTTTGGGATTAACTGCGTAGTGTAAGTCATTAATATATGACCCATCCATGAGTATTAGTCGCAACTAACCAATAATTCTCATGATTTGAATAGTCCACTTAGCACTCATTGCATCAGGTGATGCTCACAAGGGTGAAGAAATGGGATTGAAACCAGCGAAATGAATCGCATAGCATCAATCATCACTTTCGGGGCTTGCACCCGGTAACCAGGACTTCCCAGGTGGTCACCCATCCCAAGATGACTTTAGCTCAAGCGCACTTAACTGTGGAGTTTTCCTCACAATCAAGCCCACTTAGCTTGCTACCCCATTTGCAAAACCTTAGCAAGTATTATGCGTTATGAAATATCATGTTAGAGCTCCCTTCAATCTTATTATTTAAGCATAGAGGGGCTTTCGCAGTGCAACATATTAGATATCATTTTCAAGATTAACTGCGTAGTGTAAGTCATTAATCTATGACCCATCCATGAGTATTAGTTGCAACTAACCAATAATTCTCATGATTTGAATAGTCCACTTAGCACTCATTGTATCGGGTGATGCTCACAAGGGTGAATAAATGGGATTGAAACCAGCAAAATGAATCGCATAGCATCAATCACCACTTTCGGGGCTTGCACCCGATAACCAGGACTTCCCAGGTGGTCACCCATCCCAAGATAACTCTAGCTCAAGCGCGCTTAACTGTGGATTTTTCCTCACAATCAAGCCCACTTAGCTTGCTACCCCATTTGCAAAACCTTAGCAAGTATTGTGCATTATGAACATCTAGTTAGAGCTCCCTTCACTCTTATTATTTAAGCATAGAGGGGCTTTTGCAGTGAAACATGTTAGATATCATTTTCGGGATTAACTGCGTAGTGTAAGTCATTAATCTATGACCCATCCATGAGTATTAGTCGCAACTGACCGATAATTCTCATGATTTGAATAGTCCACTTAGCACTCATTGCATCGGGTAATGCTCCCAGGGGTGAAGAAATGGGATTAAAACCAGTTAAATGAATCGCATAGCATCAATTATCACTTCTGGGGCTTGCACCCGGTAACTAGGACTTCCCAGGTAGTCACCCATCCCAAGATGACTTTAGCTCAAACCCGCTTAACTGTGGAGTTTTCCTCACAATCAAGCCCACTTAGCTTGCTACCCCATTCGCAAAACCTTAGCAAGTATTGTGCGTTATGAACTATCCAGTTAGATCTCCCTTCACTCTTATTATTTAAGCATAGAGGGCCTTTCGCAGTGCAACATATTAGATATCATTTTCGGGATTAACTGCATAGTGTAAGTCATTAATCTATGACCCATCCATGATTATTAGTCGCAACTAACCAATAATTCTCATGATTTGAATAGCCCACTTAGCACTCATTGCATCGGATGATGCTCACAAGGGTGAAGAAATGGGATTGAAACCAGTGAAATGAATCGCATAGCATCAATCATCACTTCTGGGGCTTGCACCTGGTAACCAGGACTTCCTAGGTGGTCACCCATCCCAAGACGACTCTAGCTCAAGCGCGTTTAACTGTGGAGTTTTCCTCACATTCAAGCCCACTTAGCTTGCTACCCCATTTGCAAAACCTTAGCAAGTATTGTGCATTGTGAACTATCTAGTTAGAGCTCCCTTCACTCTTATTATTTAAGCATAGAGGGGCTTTCACAGTGCAACATATTAGATATCATTTTCGAGATTAACTGCATAGTGTAATTCATTAATCTATGACCCATCCATGAGTATTAGTCGCAACTGACCAATAATTCTCATGGTTTGAATAGTCCACTTAGCACTCATTGCATCGGGTGATGCTCACAGAGGTGAAGAAATGGGATTGAAACCAGCAAAATGAATCACATAGCATCAATCATCACTTTCGAGGCTTGCACCCGGTAACCAGGACTTCCCAGGTGGTCACCCATCCCAAGACGACTCTATCTCAAGCACGCTTAACTATGGATTTTTCCTCACAATCAAGCCCACTTAGCTCTACAATTCACAGCTTTATGTCCAAAATTAATACATGCATAACATAAACCAAAAAATATAGTTTGATACCTGGGAGTTGAAGATCTTGTAAAAAGAGGTGCTCTTATGAACCATTTTTCTTCTTGAGGCCTATCTGTCCATTGTTGATTCTGAAATCTGAATCTTCTCGGTGGAGGAGTGCCCCTGTAATCTTCCTTGTATATCTTCCTATCCCCTTTGATTGTTTCTGCATATCTTTTTGGATATGTTTCTTACTCTGTTGTTTTGGAGCTTGGTCCATTTTTTGTTTGATTGTATCCAAGTCCATACTTGTCAAGATGATATTTTTTACTACTGATAATGTCATTCAAAACTTTTGAGTTGTTCTGCGTATTTTTCTTTAGAATATCCTTTCTTAATGTGACAATCTCTGCTTCCAAATTTCCAATGATCTTGTCATCTTCTTCTAGTTGCTCTCTGAGTGCTTCTTCAATTCTTTTGTCTTCTTCTATTTGAACCTTCAAATTTGTGATCATTTGTTCTAGTTCTTGAGTGTCTTCTTGCTTGTCTAGTTCCGCTTGTAGTTTCTTGTTTTTCTTCTTTTCGCTTCTGATAACTTCTATGGCACACATCAATTCTTCTCGTTAGTCAACTTCTGCCTCTTCAATTTCTTCTTCGACTTCTTCATATTCTTCTTCGGCTTCTTCATATTATTCTTTGGAGTCTTCTTTATCAGTGTCTTCAATGCCATGAATAGAACTCTTCATGTCTCACTGTCACTGACTTCATCTTCATCTGATGATGAGATGTCTTCTTTGGTGCATAAGCTTTTCTTGAAAACTTTCTTTGTAGTTCTTTTTCCTTTATATGTTTGTTTGTCTTTTGAGTAACCTTCATCATTTCTCTTTTTCTTATGAGGACATTTGTTAGCAAAATGACCAATACCATCACAATTAAAACAAATTAAATGAAGCTTACCTCTATACCTACCAGCAGTTCCCTTATTCAGTCTTTTGATGAAGTTGGCCACGTCTTCATCATCTTTCGAGACATCACTGTTGTTGCTATGTTCTTCTTATTGCTTTTCCTTTTTCTTTTATCTTTTGGATGCTTTGAAATCTTCTTCTTTTACATCTGGATTTTCTTGTTCAGTTCTCATTCCATATGTTGTGAAGATTCCATGCAGTTCGTCCATGCTTATTCAATTTAGATCTGATCTTTCTTCTAGTGTTGATATCTTAAGGTCATATCTCATAGGAAGAGATCTTAGTACCTTTTGAACAATTACAGATTCTTCGATTTCTTCTCCCAGTCCCATGATTGCATTCACTGTTTCATCGACTCATAAGAAGTAGGCCGCAATATTCTCATATTCCTTCATCTTTAGTTGTTCGAACTGACATCTGTAAGTTTGAAGCTTTACTGCTTTGACTTTTTAATCTCCTTCATAAATATTTCGAAGCTTGTCCCAAATCTCTTTAGCGGATTTACAATGTGCAACTTTGGTGAATATCGTTTCACTAAGACCATTCAGAATGCATTTGTGGCTTTGGAATTATTCTGACTCAGTTTCACTGCTTTGTCATTTGTTGGTGGAATTGTTGGTGCTGTGTATCCATCTACAATTGATTGTCAAATTTTAAATCTTTGTACCTGTATATATGTCTTCATCCTTATGCTCCAAAAAGCATTTTTTCCATCAAATCATGGTATTCCATTTTTATACAAGTTGTTTCTCTCCATGATCTAGCTTTCAGTGGTTAAACTGGTTTTTAAAGGAACCTGCTCTGATACCAATTGTTGGATTATTGAGAGTGGGGTGAATCAATAATAGAGAAATTATAATCCTTTTTAAAACATATAATCCAAGTGTTATATCAATGTAGAATTATCATCCAATAATGAGCAATGAACAAATGAACAATCATACACATACACAGTACACCAGTGTTTTACGTGGAAACTCAAAGCGGGAGAAAACCATGGAATGTTTTTTCTTATATGTCTTGAAGAATTGCATTCATTGGAAGCACCAACTTCCTTTGTTTTCCAGCTGCAACTGGAAGGAGGCTCCAACCCCCTAGTTTGTTAGGATACAACTTGAGGGAAGCTCCAACTCCCCAATTCTCTGGATACAACTAGAAGGAGGCTACAACCCCCTATGTTCTCCAGCTAAACCGGAAGGTGGCAACAACCACCTATCCTTGCCCTGTCCAACCGCCCTGAAGTAGAAGTAGAATGATGGAACCACTGTCACACTATCATTGTGAGATATGTCATTGTAAACATGTACCAATAAACATGAACCATGCATCAACCTGTACCTCAACCTGTAATTAACCTGTACCATAAACAAGTGCATCAACCATGCACCAGCCTGTAATGGTACAACAAGTGAAACCAACCATGTACCAAGTATGTACCAATCATGTGTCAACTACTCATCAATATGTATCAACATCATCAACTATACACCTCATGTATGTGTCAACTCATCAACTACTTGTCGCAGTCATGTACACAACATGTACCATAACCAAAAGCCCTAATCAATTTCATCATCCAAATACGATTTTTAACTATGTAATATACCTAGTGTATATGATCACATGCCTCCAAACCTTCCTTAAATTTAACAACAAGAGACTATCATTTTCATCAAACTTTTTTTTAGTCTCACATGACTAGTTTTGGATTAGTCAACAACCCTAACTTGAAATAATCATAACTTTGTACCTATAATGAATAAACATCTGAAACTGATACACAATGTTCTTCAATGTGTTTTATGCAATTCCTCCAGGTGTCACTACTTGGAACCTCTCATAAAAGGAGTTATAGCAAAAATAGCATACCTTGCTAAATTCTGACTTATTCTAGAGAGCGACCTTGTAGAGTGTGCCCCGCACGGAATATTTTTTGAATCGATATGAAACTATTAAAAAACATAATACAGACTATACTCTAACCAACACATATTTTCTTACTTAAATTGGATATGTTATGAAGAATTTATGACGTTTTTACCCAAAACACATGTTTTAGACTAGTTTAAAGACTGGCCACAAACCCTATTTTCCACGGAGTGTAACTCCAAAAATAAAACAACCCACAAGATTAATTTTTTACCATAGATACTTGGATATGTTTCCTCAATGGCATAGAAATTTCACGTTCTGAATCATTCTAGAAAAAAAATTATTGCGAAAATGGTGAGATGCCCTGTAAATAACATACCTTAGAAAGCATCATCAAAAGAATTTATCCTTCCTTGAATTCCGGCCTTCTTTTCTTCACCTTCCCTTAAAAATTCGGCTTAGATGTACTTTGGTTACCTTAGACACCTATAGATATTCAATATGCTCAAGTTTTTAATGAAATGAGAGAGCCTTGTCTCTTATTTATACTCTCCGAGTAGCTTCCTTAAAAACATCTTCTAGGTCACTTTGTCCACTTTCTTTATTTTAGGGTTAACCCACTTCTAATTTCTTCATTAAATTTATTATTTAAATAATTAATTTGTATTCACTTTGAATTATAGTACACTCATCACTTCACTTTATTATTTACCTTCTAAAATCTCTTAAACCACTTTGACTACTTTGACCTTTTGGGGCTTCTAGATGACATAAGAGGGTCCTCCATCTTCGTAAGGCCATAACTTTCAAACCGTGAGGAGTTATGTGACGTTCCACATACCACCAAAAATGGAATGACATGTATTATCCATATACAATAGTATTACCTGCAAATATATCAAAACGTGTACCATAATCTATCAAACAAACTTGGGTCCATTACCCAAACCTGGATTCTACAACTTCTCATGGCCATAACTCTCTAACCGTGAGGAGTTATGTGACGTTCCACATACCACCGGAAATGGAATGACAAGCACTATCCATATAGGATACTTTCACTGACAATTTCACTGACCTTAATCTCATTATTCCACAAATAATCATGGGTTCTCTAACCTTACTTCTAGGATAACTCAATCCGCAAAGCGTCTTCTCGTAAGGGCTTTCACCATAAGGGGACCACTTTGGAGTTCATTGATTTCTAATTATTATCAAATATGACAAAACAATAATTAGGCATCTTTACATCAAACAAACTTGGGTGCATTACCCAAACTTTTGTGCTACTAGGCTTTCTTCAAGGGTTGACATCAATGGCAACCAACCTTAATCAACACAAAGGTTTGGGCAATGGAGACAAGTTTATTCGATGTATAATGGTATTATTTTTAATATGTTTGAAGGTAATACTATTCTAGATGGATAGTGCATGTCATGTCATTTCCGGTGGTATGTGGAACGTCACATAACTCCTCACGGTTAGAGAGTTATGTCCATGTGAAGTTGGAGAACCCTCATGGGTCATCGAGAAGCCCCAAAAGGTCAAAGTAGTCAAAGATGTTGCAAAGAAGAAATTATTTAAATAATAAAGTGAAGTGATGATTGTACTATAATTCAAAGTGAATACAAAATAAATTATTTAAATAATAAAGTTAATGGAGAAATTACTAAGTGGACAAGTGGTTAGAAGTAGGTTAGCCCTAAAATAAGGAAAGTGGTTTAATATGGTTAGAAGGTAACCCATTAAGGAAACTACATAAAAGTTTAAATAAGAGGCAAGGGTCTCTCATTTCAATTACACATGATCATATTGAATATCTACAAGTGACTGAGGTAACCAAAGGATATATAAGGCGAATTTCAGAGGGAAGGTGAAGTAAAGAAGGTCGAAATCCAAGGGAGGATAAATTATTTTGATGATGTTTTATAAGGTATGTTATTTACAGGTCATCTCACCATTTTGAAATGTTGGGACAGGGGCAGACCCAGGGTTCAATTCTCAAGAGCGTACCAACAAAGCCTAACTACTGACCCTTTTGGCAACACCTGCGAAGCAGATGAAGTCTCACCCGAGGTAGAAGCAAGGGTGGTTGCAAGACTCGGGTGTCTGTAGCCTTAGTTGGGACACAGATCTGTGATTATATCATTTACAGAGCACCTAGCATCGATCATTCATCAATATTCAACCCTTACTATACTTCGCAAACAACACAGAGCTTCGCGGTGAATACTCAGATCTATAATATTTCAGCACTTAACCATAGTAACCCAAATCAGATCTAGTAGATCAGCACTAAGCATCCTCATACACATCAGATATAACAATCATATATATCTAAGAAGCACATAGCATAAGTGGATATATCAAAGCACATAGCATAAGCAAAGATAAACACATTGAATCAAAGCACAGAGCATAACACACAGATTTATGTGGTTCACCCCCACCCTGGGGCTATGTCCACAAGATATTCTTCTTTATTATCGTCTTCAAGTTGTTACAAGCACAAAGTCTCCAAAACCCTTCTTCGCATAGGGCAGAAGATTTGCGTAGCTCGCTAGATCCTTCTTCCTTGCATTACAACACTTAGCTTTCTATATCAACCACATAGTAACTTGCACTTAGCCTTGCAAGCCTTACACAGTTCGCACAGAGCACTTATTCAACATCACATAGATGCACTACCAATTGCACTAAGTAATCATATCTACTACTTCTTACATTGCTTATCCTTCTATTTATACATTACAAAAGTGGGTCTAAGCGTGGGTAAACCCACGAGCAGACATCCCTTTCCCATTACATTAACCCAAAAACCCAAAAAGGGGCCCAAAAGTGGACCAAGATCCCATGATCTCTGCTTCGCTTTGCGCTCCATCTTTGACAGGTTGTCAAAGTCCAAAAAGGGTCAATTATGACCAAGTGTTCCTCAAAACTTGCTCAAGGGCCAACAGGCCCCCAACACTCACCTGTGACTCGTCCTGAGTCACTCTAGTCTGATCAATTCCGCCTCGAATGCCTCAAGCTTGGCACGAGCTGCTTCGACCTGCTGCAATGCGATAGCCTCTTGCTCAATGAACTCTTGGATCACTGCATCGTTTACTAGCCCTTCCAGGCATTGTTCTGCATAGATGACAACATGTTCAAGCTCGGCTCCCTGGATTTCAACTTCAGTGAACAGTTGGCATGCCTTTTCTTGGATTGGTTGAATTCGTTGGGAGACTTCCATCACTTTACTTTGCAGTGTGTGTACCTGTTGTTGGGCAGTGCGTTGTTCTGTAAATCTCTTCATTCTTTCGACTGGGGTCAAGGCCTTCAGCTGCGCCTATAGTGTATATGTGTGTTTCTTTGCTGCTTGGAGTTGTGCCTCCAATGCCTGCAACTCTGTATTCTCTATGAGGTTCTCATAAGTCTGGGTGCTTCTAGCGCTCAACTACTTGCATTCCAAGGCAAGGGTTTTTAATCGGCCAACTGCGTTGTGGGTAGTTGCCTCCCTGAGATCTCTTATTTCTTGCAGAGTCTCGGGCATGGTACAAAGTTCCAGATCTACGATGCACTGCTGAAGTTGTTGGATTACTTCTTCAAGTTGTGCCACCTGTTGTGGGACACGTTCTTCAATCTTCACTTCTATGACCATCACAGAGCGAAGTGCTTTGTGAACCCTTTCATGTACTTCAAGTTGCTCTGCTAGCAACTGGTCCTTGCTCTGTTGTAACTATGTTTTTTCCTCATCCCACTTCGCTTGCAGGGCAATCTTTTCATGTTCTACCTTACTCTGTTGTTCTACAAGTGTGCTATGTACTTGTGTCGAAGCCTGGGTGGCTTGCACTGTGTCTTCTTGAGCTCGTCGAAGGCGAGCTTCGACTTTATCGGTGATCTAGTGTAATTGGGTGGCCTCATCGCCTATTCCTGTTGTTCCAATTGTCAAGGGCGTAGTAGAAACTGCTCGGCTGGACTAGAGTACCTTCTGCACTTCTTGAAGTTCACCCTTGATTCGGTCGAATACCTCCTCTTGCTTCACTTCTTCCTTTTCTATGATCTCTAGTGAAGCATCATTCAGCGCAGCAACTAAGAATTCGAAGTCGTCCATTGTGAGGGTAGTCTTAAACATAGTCCGGGCGGCCTTAGTTTTCTATCGAGATGAGGGCTTTGGTGGGGTAATCTTCCTTTTCTTAGAGGGATCCTCCTCCTCTCTAGGTGGAGTAACCTCACCTTTGTTTTGCTCAACTTCTGTGCCACCTAGTTCTTCACCATCACCTCCTTGCGCAGGTGAGATCGAAGTAGTCTTCGTGGATGTGCTATGGACATCTTGAGCTTCATCATCCTTCTTAGTCTTGCTTGGTCCAGATGTATCCGGCGTAGCTTCAGGGCTATCCACATCGGACATTTCTGCGGGGTCCACTGCAACAAGGAGGGTCGCTGACCATTCCTTGGTAATCTGCTCCAAATCTTCTTCTGTCAACTTGTAATACTACTGGAGTTGTTGTTTGTTCTCATCAGCACGCGCTGTGATATAGGTGAAGTGGCGATCCACACTGAATTTTATCAAAGGTCTAAACCTGTGAAGTGTGTTTGGGGTGAGGCATGGTGTAGACTTGATTGCATTCTTCAATTGGTTGTAATAGGTGTGGAAGATGGCACTAGACTACCATTGCTTGTTCATGTCATTGGAGTACCACAGCGTACAAAACTTCGTGACCAGTGGTTCAAAGGGTTCGATCTCTGGAAAAGTGGCACCTTCTGGTAGCTCCTAGGTAATGAAAGCAATTAGTATGAGCAACCAACTAAAGTGGAACTCATACCCTTGGTCTTGCGCTTCTCTGCAATCAAGATCTAACTAGTTTACAAGGTACTGTGCCCAGTTCATCTGTAGTCCCTCGGTGCATTTCCCTGCGAGGTCAACTACAAATCCAGTCACTTGTGTTGGTCTATTCTTGCGAACTATCTTGCCCATGATCGGCTGATAGGCAAGGCGCACTGCGCCACTCTAGATAGAGGCTACCTTGTAGCCTCGTGTGTCTTTCTCGACATTGCCATAAGCTTCTTTTATCTTCTGCGCTAGTGCTCGATCTGAGGTCTTTCCAGGGTAAAACTCCTATGGGTTAGGGCCCTGCATACTAAGTCCTATGATCCAATTGATCAAGGTTGGATCCACAGTGATGCGGCGGTCCAACCATAAGTATCCTCCATGGTAGCAGGACAGTAGCAACTTGACGCATGCGTTGACTTCCTAGTGTCTGCCGAAGTGCGGGATCTTCATTACATTAAGCAGTGTGGACTGTGTGAGGTTCTGGGTCCATGGCTGCGGGACAATCTTAGAATTCTTGCCTTTGGTCCTGGTTAATTACTTATGTGGGGCTAACATGTTGTAAACTTTACGATCTCCAAGGTAAAAATTACTAAATTTCAGTGTTGCAAGCTTATCTTGGTCAGCACGAACTGCGCGCACCCCTTTTGGAAGGTACGTGGTGATCAAAGTGTACTCGAAGTCTCGAGGTACACTATCATGGTTGATGGCACCGCTTAGAGGTGGTAAGTAAGTAGGTAGAATGTGTGGGATAAGCTTGGCATTTGTGATGTCATCCCTGTGCTTGGTCCATTTCTCATCGATCGATCGGGATGGACCGGCGCAAGCAGTGGAAGGGGAGTCCTGGAGTCCTCTCGTTGACGATGCTTGGACTCCTATTGATAATCCTTGCTTCGACATGACTCTCTCAGTCATTAATTCAATCAAAACTTCTTCAACTACTTTCTCAACAGCGTTGAGCTCGTTCGACAGACAAGCTTGGGTCAACTAGCTTGGGTGTGAAATGAATTCAGAGACTACAGTGAAAGGTATGGGAACAAGGCAATGATCTCAGAGTGAAGTAATCTCAGGTTTCGGGCTCAAATTCTCACTTAGCAAAAAGTATTCTTGGTGCATGGCGCGACAGACTAAGTAGGGAAACTTAGCAATGGTTTGCTTGCAACGGGTATGAGGCTGCATTAACCTATGTTATGTCCGTTATGGTGCAGTCTAACGGTCTAATGGAGAGCCATAAATGCTTTCTGACCCGTCTGAAGCAGCAGTCGAATGGTTATATTGGCTCCCAATGGCTATATTGCTTCGCCTTGGCGAAGTGGCATATGTCATTGTTCTAATATCCCGACAAAGCTCCAATTCTCCAAAGTGTCTTGCTGCGAGGTACCCTTTGGGATCTTATGTAATTTTTCAATCTTAGCCTTCTTCTTACTTATCTTTCTAGCCTTCTTTCTAGTGAGCTTCGTCTCGGCGATTCTCTTCTCATTTTGATTCTTATTTTCCTTGGACATAGTCACTTCGTGTTGGTGAGATTCTCTCCTAGGGTTTAGGTATATCACCTCTTCTTTGTCTGGGGTAGAAATTTCAGCCTTTTGTGTAGATTTGGCCTTGACATCTGGGCTTCTAGTGTCAAATGGCTTCGAGCAGTTCTCCTGTTCTTCTATCAACTGTGCGATCCTTTTAGTCATGAAATATTTTAACTCTTGTCTCTGTTGTTCTAAAACCTCTTCTTCTTCCTTCTTTCTGGCTTGATCTCTTTCAATCCAAGGTTTTCCGAGTAGCATAGTAAATGGGGCACTGTCCTCAATGAATTTGATAATCTCAAAATCTTGTTCTGTCGAAGTTCCATTGACTGTCATAAGTATCTGAGCAAGTTTTCCACATAACATCATCAGTTTTCCTCTGAATAGTTTTATTCCTCCCAGTGAAGGGATCATGGAAGACTTCCCTATAGCTTCCCAAGTTCTTTCTGGCATAATGTTCACTTGTGTTTCTTCATTAAGAATACAGTCAATGTCGAAGTCCCATATTCTTGCCTCGACTTGCTCCTTTTCTTTGAAGATCTCTGGTAATCGGACATCTTTATGTTCCTTCGGGGTTTCTTTCATCTGTATTAATACTTTCTCTGATTCTTGTTGGGTTTCTGCCTTTTTTGGATCTGCCTTATGGTCTTCTTGATTCAGATTTATCCTTTCAAGCTTAGCGATCATTCTAGGGAAATCCAATACCTCATGGTCCATAGCTTTGCAACAGAGGCAACCAGGTCTTCTACCAGGGCATTCCTTAGCTATATGGCCTAGTTTTCTACAACTGTAACAGAGGGTTAACCCTCTCTTTCTTTTAAATGATCCCCAACCTCTTATGTACTGCATACTGGAATCATGATAGCTAGCCTGCAAAAAAATCTTTTGAGGATCCTGCATCCATTTGTTAGTCCAGACATTCTTTCTATGCATAGGTATAACATATCTATCATTATACTTATCAGATCTATTCATATCAAACTTTCTTTCATCTATTAATGCCCTAGGTTTTAAGCTAGGACATAATCTATAAAACATACCTAGATCCATGTTTTAGTAACAAAAAATTCCACTTAGCTTTCTATATCAACCACATAGTAACTTGCACTTAGCCCTACAAGCCTTACACAGTTCACACAGAGCACTTATTCAACATCACATAGATGCACTACCAATTGCACTAAGAAATCATATCTACTACTTCTTATATTGCATATCCTTCTATTTATACATTACAAAAGTGGTCCTAAGCGTGGGTAAACCCACAGGCCGACATCCCTTTCCCATTACATTAAACCAAAAACCCAAAAAGGGGCCCAAAAGTGGACCGAGATCCCGTGATCTCTGCTTCACTTTGCGCTCCATCTTTGGCAGGTTGTCGAAGTCCAAAAACAGTCAATTATGACCAAGTGTTCCTCAAAACTTGGTCAAGGGCCAACACGCAATAATTTTTTTTCTAGAATGATTCAGACCGCGAAATCTGGAGGTCGTTGAGGAAACATATCCAAGTAGTTGTGATAAAAATGTCAGCTTGTGGGTCGTCATATTTTTTGAGTTACACTCCATGGAAAATAGGGTTTGTGGCTAGTCCTGAAACTAGTCTAAAACAGGTGTTTCGGGTAAAAACTTCAGAACTTCTTCATAACAGATCCAAATTCAGTAAGACCAAATGTATTGGTTAGAGTACAGTCTTTAGTATTCTATGCACTATTTTCAGATCCATAAAAAAAATATTCTATGCGGGGCACGCTCTACAAATTTGCTTTCTAGAATATGCCAGAATTCAACAAAGTATGTCATTTTTGCTATAACTCCTTTTTTGAGAGGTTCCAAGCAATGAAACCTGGGGGAATTGCATATAACACACTGAAGAACATTGTGTACTATTTTTAGATCTATATTCATTATAGGTACATAGTTATGATTATTTCAAGTTAGGGTTGTTGAGTAATCCAAAATTAGTCATGTGAGGCTAAAGTAAAGTTTGATGAAAATGTTAGTCTCTCGTTGTTAAAGTTAAGGAAGGTTTGCAAGTATGTGATCATATACACCAGGTCTATTACAAAGTTACAAATCAGATTTGGATTGATGAGGGTTTTTGGTTGAGGTACATGTTGGGTACATGGTTGAGACAAGTAGTTGATGAGTTGGCACATACATGAGGTGTATAGTTGATGATGTTGGTACATCTTGATGAGTCATAGCTTATGTGTATTTGATGCATGATTGGTATATATTTGGTGCATGGTTGATGCACTCATTGATGGTACAGGTTTAGGTACAAGTTGGTGCTTGGTTGATGCACTGGTTTATGGTATAGGTTGATTACAAGTTATTTGGTATAGGTTGTTACAGGTTGTTTGGTACAGGTTTACAATAGTATATCTCATAGTGATAGTGTGACAGTGGTTCCATCATTCTACTTCTATGACATGGTCATTGGATGGAGCAAGGACAACTGGTTTTAGCCACCTTTCGATTGTAGACAGAGAACATAGGGGGTTGTAGCCTCCTTCTAGTTGTAGCCAAAGAATTGGGGAGTTGGAGCTTCCCTCAAGTTGTAGGCTGAGAAACTAGGGGGTTAGAGCCTCCTTCCAGTTGCAGCTGGAAAACAAAGGAATTTGGTGCTTCCAATGAATGTAATTCTTAAATCAGACAGAAAAAGGATCAAGCTCTAAAAACAACAGAACAAGAAACATATCCAAAACATTATGCAGAAACAATCAAAGAGAATAGAAAGACCTACAAGGAAGATTACAGGGACACTCATCCACTGAGAAGATTCAGATTTCATAATCAACGATCACAGAAACAAATAGGCCTCAGGAAGAAGAATGATTCATAAAAGTAACTATTTTCAGAAGATCTTCAATTCCCAGGTATCAAACTATATTTGTTGGTTTATGTTATGCATGCAATAATTTTGGACATAAAGCTATAAATTGCAGAGCTAATAGCAGGAACATAAACAACTTTGAAAGTCATACACAAAATGGTTATCCAAGAAGGCCTATTGAAAAACAGAGAAGAAGTTACAACAGGTTTGAATCATTGAGCACTGAAGTGGAATGCTACAAGTGCAAAAAATTTAGACACATGGCCAAAAATTGTAGAATGATAGTCCCTCCTAGAGAACCACAACAGTCACAGACAGGAACCTTAGAAGAGAACATGGATAAGAAAGCAGAATCAGTATAGCAATGAAGAATGCACACTCACTCTACAAGCTAAGGAGAAGAAATGTGGTTGGTATGTTGACAGTGGTTGTTCAAAACACATGACAAGTGATAAAGACAAGTTTATTACATTAAGAAAGGAAATAGATGGATCAGTCTCCTTCGAAAATGATGATTCGGCTAAAATCATTGGAGAAGGCATAGTCAAAATTGGAAACAAGAATACCAAGGCAGAAAATGTTCTACTAGTAGAAGATATGAAACATAATATTCTAAGTGTAATTCAAATGTGTGACCAAGATTATCAAATTACTTTCGATTCATAGAAATGTGAGATAAGAAAAGAAGGTTCAGGAAAATTGATTGCAACAGTTGCAAGAACTTCAACCAACATATATGTATTAAGTGAAATTGGAAATTAAAAGTGTTTTCTAGGAAAGGAAGATGAAAGTTGGCTATGGAACAGAAGAATGGGTCACATACACTTTGGTAACCTTGTCAAAGTCAGCAAAAAGGAAGCAGTTAGAGAAATGCTCCAGATCACGAAACCAACCAACACTTTATGCAAGCATTGTCAACAAGGAAAGAAAACAAAGACCAGGTTCAAATCAAAGGAATATTCAACGACAAGACCATTGGAAATTGTGCATATTGATCTACTTGGACCAACTACAACAAAGCGTTTAAAAGGTGAGAAATACTTTATATTATTAGTTGATGATTATACAAGAATTACTGCAGTTTGTTTTCTCAGTAATAAGTCAGAAGCTTTTGAAAATTTCAAGGTCTACATGGAAATGGTTGAAAATGAAATGGATTCAAAAATCAAAAGTTTGAGATTTGATAATGGAGGAGAGTTCACTTCAAAGGAAATTATGGACTACTGCAACAGGCATGGAATAAAAAGACAATTCTTCGTTGCTAGGACACCTCAAGATAATGGAGTTGTTGAAAGAAAGAACATGACAGTACAGGAAATGGCTCGAACAATGCTAATGGATTCAAAATTGACAGACATTTTTTGGACACATGCAGTGCACAGTTCACATTCAAAACAGAGTAATGCTCATAAACAACAATGACAAAACTCCCTACAAGCTATGGAAAGGAAGACCAACAAATGTGAAGCACTTCACAGTATTTGGAAGCAAATGCTGCATCAAAAGAGAAGATGGCAGAATGGGAAAGTTTGACTCTCATGTGGACAAAGGAGTACTTGTTGGTTACTCAAGTACAAGGAAAGAATACAAGTGTTACAATCTGAGGTTGAACAAAGTTGTGGAAAGCATCAATGTAACAATTGATGAAACAAGTGAATGGGAATTAAAGGAAGAAGAAAATGAATCAATGGAACAACTTTACCAAGAAGAAGCAGAAGATGAAGAAGAAGTAGAAAGGAAAGATGAAGAGGATTAGATAGAAGTTGAAGAGCAAGTTCAGCAAGTGCCTCCAAATACACCTAGAAAACGAGTACAAAAGAATCATCATTCATATCAGATTATTAGAAACAAAGATGCAGGAGTTGAGACTAGAAGAAGAATTTGTTCACCAAAACAAACACACCTAGCACTCTTATCTACGATTGAACTAAGCAGTTTTGAAGAGGCCATCAAGGATGAATTATGGAATAAGGCCATGGATGAAGAATTGGATCAAATAGAGAAGAATGAAACTTGGGAATTGGTTCCAAGACCAAAGAATAAGAATGTGATTGGCACAAAGAGGGTTTTCATAAATAAATTGAATGAAGATGAACAGGTTACAAGGAACAAAGCTAGATTGGTATATAAAGGATACCCACAAGTTGAAGGAATCGACTTTGAAGAGACATTTTCCCCAGTTGCCAGAATGGAAGCAATCCAATTTATTTTAGCTTATGCATGCTCCAAGAATATTAAAGTGTATCAAATGGATGTGAAGTCATCTTTTCTAAACGAAGAACTTGAAGAAGAAGTCTACATTGAACAACCAGAAGGATTTCAGTTGTCATAGAATGTAGATTATGTGTGTAAATCGAAGAAGGCCTTGTATGGTCTAAAACAGGCTCCTAGAGCATGGTACTCTAGACTAGATAAATATCTACAACAAACAAGGTTCAGAAAAGGAAGTGCAGACAACAACTTCTACATCAAGATAACTCAAGATAGTATTTTATTAATTGAAGTTTATGTTGATGATATTATTTTTGGAAGTATTGATGACAGGTTAAGCCAGAAATTTGCAAAGGATATGCAGAATGATTTTGAAATGTCATTACTCAGAGAACTATCCTTCTTTCTGGGTCTTTAGATACATCAAAGCAACCAAGGAATTTTTATTTATGAAACTAAGTATATCATAGAAATGCTAAAGAGGTTCGGAATGGAAGATTGCAAACCAGTTGCAAGTTGAGCAAAGATGATGATTCAAAGTCTACAAACTAGAGGCAATACGGGTCAATGATCGATAGTTTACTATATGTGACAGCATCCAAACCAGATGTAATGCAGGAAGTTGAACAGGTGGCACGATTTCAAGCAGCACCAAAGGAATCATATGTATTAGCAGTGAAGAGGATTTTGAAATATCTCAAAAGAACAAAAGAATTTGGATTATGGTATCCAAAAGGAAAGGATCCATCAATTATTGCCTACACAGATGCAGATTGGGCAGGTTGCATTGATGACCGACGAAGCACTAGTGGAGCAACGTTCTACTTGGGTGAGTGTTTAGTATCTTGGCTAAGCAAGAAACAATCATCGGTATCTTTATCTACAGCTGAAGCAGAGTATATTGAAGCAACAGGATGTTGTACTCAGGTTCTATGGATGAAACAAACTTTGACAGATATACAGGTTGAGTATGATGAGCCCATTCCAATCTATTGTGATAATACAAGCGCCATCAGTATCTCAACGAACCCGGTGATGCACTCCAAGACGAAGCACATTCCAATAAAGTATCACTTTCTACCGGAAAAAGTTGTAGATAAGAACATTAGAGTTGAATATGTGGGCACAAAAGAACAAGTGGCAGACATCTTTACAAAATCGCTTCCAAGGGAAGCCTTTGAGTATCTTCGTTAGAGACTCAGAGTAATTTCTACTCCAAAATTAATGTTTTTGAATGCTTATCTTATATGTATTAGATTTACATGAGGAAGCACCATAAAGAGGAAAGTTCAGGTTGGGAGATC